>JAGKTI010000203.1:0-21383 GCA_018397915.1 Birgus latro | reverse complement strand
CCAGTCTGCTGCTTGCTTTTGGAGACGGTAGTTGCGCCATTCTTACTGTCATTTAGTGCTGAACAGTGCTCTCCTTTTGCCTTCTGCCTTGCCATGGAAGGTTCATAGCTTAAAAGAAGTGATACTGGCACCTCTAGTCGTAAAGGAATGAAGCTAAAAAAAAAAAAAAAAAGCGCGTGTGACAGTGTAGTAATCATGACTAAAGTTTCGTTTTCGTTTTTGAAGGCTGCAACATGCTTGCATGCGTCAGCCTTTTTGGATTGGAGCGTGTAGCATTTTATGACCGGATGCCCTTCCTGATGTCTACCAATGACCCTTGGGTGAATTCGATCCTCCGACCCTACGGCCAGAGCGGAGCGCTCTAACCCACTGAGCCAGTGATTACATTTAAGTTTAGTTCTTAATACAGAGTGAAATAAATACTGGGTACTGTTAAGAATTTATGTTACAGTATGAACTAACCCACCTCCACCAACTCTGTCTCCAAAACAAAACAAACTGCCGAACTTCGAAGAATCTACTGCTTCTAACGAAAGGTGTTACATTGCAGTCTATTACAGTTATTACATTTAAGTTTAGTTCTTAATATAGAGTGAAATAAATACTGGGTACTGTTTAGAATTTACATTACAGTATGAACTCAACCACCTCTGTCTCCAAAACAAAACAAACTGCCAAAGAATCTACTGCTTCTAACGAAAGGTGTTACACTGCAGTCTATTATAGTGATTACATTTAAGTTTAGTTCTTACTATAGAGTGAAATAAATACTGGGTACTTTTTAGAATTTACGTTCAAGTGTGAGTTAAACCACCTCCACCACCTCCGTCTCCAAAACAAAACAAACTGCCAACGATCTTCTGCCTCTGACGAAAGGCAAATTATGTGCAATGAATTCTTTCTTTTTTGTCTTTCTTTATTAGTTTATACACTGTATATGCTCCTTTACTTTAGTGTTAAAAAGACAAGTAATAAGTATTGTTATTGCAATTTTGGGGGTGAAAATCCATCTCCAAAACACGTTACCGACAGTCGGTACTGCCTCTGTGAATGATTTTCTACCAATTAACCACTTCAGTACTGTGACGTCTATTTCTGCTTTATTTACGCTTCCTCCAGCCGATTTTATGGCACTCAGGACTGGACTCACATACTGAAGGGGCTAACGAAGGCTGTACCAACCCCGTGCACTTCCACAGATCCAACCTACACTGACTAAAATTGTCTGGTGGCAGCAAGAACAAAATGAAAATACACCCAGCACTGAAGGGGTTAAATGTATATTAAATGCACTACACTGTTTTTTGTCATAAATAATTTATTTATATATGCTTCTTTAATTTAGTGTTGAATGGACAAGTAATAGGAATTGTCTTAGCAATTTTGGGGGGTGATAATTCGGTAATTTAGCAATTTGGGGGGTGAAAATTCGGTAAGCCGGAAAATTCGGTAATTCGAACCAGGGTAGAGCCCCATATAGTTTGGCTTATCAAGGGTTTACTATATGTCAGAAAGACAGCTAGTCAAAGGAACAAATACAAAGTTTCAATCATTCATCATCTAATCCTGTGTTGCCCTGTGAGGAGCACAGGAGTCCGTGGCTGGACAAGTTGATCCTGACATTTAACACTTTGGCCCACCCCGTGCGCTCATCCCATACCACCCCAGAATCGGCAAGGCCAAGCGTGGTTACTCACATCTTTATGCTCTTTTCTTATTCTGAACTTATTTTTCACTCTATATTATTCAATTTGGTCTTAAATTGTTTGCAATAAATTTTTCTATAAGGATATATGCATATAATGTGGAAGAGAATTTAAGCATTACCAATACTGTAAGAGAAAGTACAATGAAAGTAAGAAATTGTTTTGGAAGGAGGTAAAGAAATTAAGACAGTGTGAAAAGGGAAATAGTAGGGGAGTGAAACATAGGAATAATAGATTGCTGGTGGAGAAGAGAGAGAAACTGAGGAGACAGAAGGAGCACTTTGAGGATTTGTTGAATGTAGAGAGTGACAGCAGTGCAAGTATAAGTGGTTGGGGAATGGCTGGGAGAAGAAGAGGTGAGACGAGGGAGAAAGAGATCAGTAGGGTGGAAGTAGTGGAAGCAATGAAGAAGATCAAGATGGGAAAGGCCCCAGGAATTGATGGAGTATGTGGTGAAATGCTGAAGTGTGGGGGTGAGATTGTTGTGGAATTGATATGGAAATTGTGTAGATTGGCTTGGGAAGAGGGAAGGCTTCCAGAGGACTGGAAATCAGGTATAATTGTTCCTTTATATAAAGGAAAACGGGAGAGAGGTATGTGGTAACCATAGGGGTATTTGCCTTCTTAGTGTGACTGGAAAGATATATGGCAGAATACTTATTGACAGGGTTAGGCATATAACAGAGGAGTTAGTTGGAGAAGAACAAGGGGGATTTAGGAAGGGAAAAGGGTGTGTTGATCAGATATTTGTTCTAAGATGTTTAGTGGAGAAGTATCTAGAGAAGGGAAAGAAAGTGTATGCTGCCTTCATGGACTTGGAGAACGCTTATGACAGAATAGATAGGCAAGGTATGTGGAAGGTATTAAGAATATATGGAGTGGAGGGGAAATTGTTGAGTGCTGTGAAGAGTATGTACGAAGGAGCTAGGGCTACTGTGTGAGTGGATGGTGAGCTGAGTGAGGTCTTTGATCTGAATGTGGGACTGAAATAGGGTTGTGTGATGTCTCCATGGCTGTAATACACAAGGATGGGGTTGTAAAGGAGATGCAAGGTAGAGCAGTGGATGTGGGAGTGGCTCTAATGAATGAGGGTGAGATGTGGAAGATTCTGGTGTTGTTGTTTGCTGATGATACAGTATTGTTGAGTGAAGATGAATGGCTCTAATGAATGAGGGTGAGACGTGGAAGATTCCGGTGTTTTGTTTGCTGATGATACAGTATTGTTGAGTGAAGATGAATGGGAGTTGCAAGGTTTGGTGAATGAATTTGAGACAGTGTGTAAAAAGAGGAATCTGAAAGTAAATGTAAACAAGGGTAAAGTTATGGTGTTTGAGAGGAATGAAGTCACAGAATGCACAGTGAGGTTGGTTGGTGAGGATATGGAGAATGTGAGTGCATTCAAGTACTTGGGTAGTGTGATGAGTAAAGATGTAAGTTTTGGGGACGAAATACTTGAAAGGGTACAGCAGGGAAGGAAGGTTGTTGGTTCACTTAAAGCGGTGATAAGCAATAGGGAGGTGAGTATGGAAGTCAAGAAGTCACTGCATGATAGTATTGTGATCCCTACCCTGATGTATGGAAGTGAGATTTGGAAGTTGCTAGAGGGTAACAAGTCAAGAGTGAGAGCAGTAGAAATGAGTTACCTGAGAGTGACATGGAGGGACAGGTTGACAAATGAAGAAGTGAAGGAACGTTGTGGGGTGGATGTGGTTGAGAAGATTAGGAGATGTACACTGAGGTGGTTTGAACATGTGGAGAGAATGGAAAATGAAAGACTGACTAAGAGGGTGTATGCAGGTGGGGTGGAGGGAGGGAGAGGGAGGGGAAGACCGAGGATGAGGTGGAGGGATGGAGTTGAGAGATATGTGAGGGAGGGGGGAGTGAGCTGGGGGGAGGGTAGGCAAATGGTGGGTGACAGAGCGACTTGGAGGCGTTTTGTCTGTGGCCACCCTTTGCGGGATTAGGGCATCGGGCTATGGATAGATAGATGGATAGACAATGACACATAATAAAACACAGACAGCTAACATAAATGTTTACACTCTTTCTTTATTTTTGATGTTATTTTTTGTGCTATTTTATTCATTTGACTCTTCATTTGTATGCAAATGTTTGTTCCACAATATTACTCTATATGTATAAACTATGATCAAACAATCAAAATCACTATTACTAATGCCTAAAAAGAAAATTGTAAGGAAGACCAGGAGCACTCTATCATCGCACTGTCAACTCGTATTTTATTTCAGATGATATTTTATGTGCTTCTTCATTCATTTTAGTCTCTAACTGTTCGTAAGAGTTTTTTTCTACAGTATGTCAGAATATAAACATCACTTTTACTAACAAAGTACACAGCAAAAAAAAATATATACTGTATATGCATAAATAATAAAAACAGTCTATATACAGTATAGTACAGTAAGACCTCACTATAATGGACTAATTGGGGCTCAGGCCAGTCCGAAATATGCGAAATTCCGATAAAAGCGACATCCGGACTTACCCCTGCTAATCCGGACTTTTTCCGACATATCAGACATTAGTCCGGATTGCATCAGTGGTTTTCACCATCATTGCAGTATTGTACTGTGTTATACCTTCACTACATTAATCAAATGGTATAATAATACTGTACTGTGCACTGAAAAACATGTCTTTTACTTGTCTTACTGTGGTGAACATAGCTGAAGTTGTCAGGCAGTCCGGACTGCTTTCTGGCTTTATCGGACTTTTTCCGATATATAGGAGTTTAGTCCGGTAGCTCCTCGAGTCCGATAAAAGCGAATTCCGGTCTACTGAAGTCCGTTATATCGAGGTTTTACTGTAATTATATTTATACTTACCGACCAATGATGTTTGTAGACCACGAGCTGAGCATCAGTACAACCCCTTCACCCACTCCAGAATATACTTCCTGGAGATGCTCAGCAGATGGTAGGGGGAGGGGATGGTGGGGAAGCATTAGTGCTTCACCACCCAGTACTGTATTTCTTCTTGTGGTGGTACAAGCCATAGCAAGATGCAGCACGCAAAGCTACATCACACAACTTGCACTTATACTGTACTTGTCTTTCCTTTCCCCAGACTTGTAGCAGACACGACACTTCAGATTTTTCTTCACGCTAAGTAGGGTATGGTTCAAATTCTTGTTTAGACATTCAGGTTTATCAACAATATGAGGTCTTTTCCCAAGAGAACCAGTAGGTGTTGTCTCAACCTCCTCTTCTGAGTCAGATGATGAATCTTCACCTAATGGCCCAGGTGCTGGCCCTGGTGATGCAGCAACTTCACCACTAGCACTGCTGTCATGCTCACTTGTGTCAGCTGCATGTGGGATCACTTCATTTCTGACAGGCCAATCCACGTACTCAGTTCATCGGTGAATCAATGAGGAGTCTGTGGAACTCAAGGAATGTCAGTTTCTTTGCATTAGTTGAAAAGTACTTATAAAGAACATAAGCATTTTGAATAGCCATTTGCAAAAAGTAGAACGTGATTTTCTTTGTCCACTTTTGGCATTTCTGTGTGAAATGATACTATTTCACCATTTGGTCAAAGTGATCAACTCTCATGTGATCCTTGTAGTCACAGACTGCTGTGGGTTTTTTCACAGTGACCCATTCCAGTGAAGTTGTTCCATCTCTGTTCCTTACTCTTCGTCTTCTTTGCAGTTCTTGCGTATCAGCATTATGGCAAGTTGTTATTTCTGAAACAACTTGCTGTCTTTCCACAGAATTATGAGAACATTCCCCTTCTGTTGGAATATAGTGGCATCAGCTGGCAGATTCTTCTTTGCTTTTTGCAGATCTTTGCGTGCACCACACTGCAGTCTGAGAGTACCACAGGTGTACATACCTTGTTCTAGGAGCTGTTCACTAAGTTCCACTGAGTTGTAGTAGTTATCCATCTATAAATGATAACCTTTACTCCTTAGTGGTGCAATGAAACCCATTACCATTTCACTTGTTGTTTTCCCAATCCCTGCATACACATCAAAATCAAAGACAAAATCCATCTTTGACTTAGCCAGCATGTACAGCTTTACTCCACATCTATCAGGTTTATTTGGAAAGCTAAACGGCCCCTCCATGCCATTCTGCCTTCATCTAGAAAAAGGTGCTTCTTGGGAACAGAAGGTCTTGAATTTGTTGGCCAGGTATTCCATTACAGTACTTTTCTAATTTTTCTGAGTCTGTCATTAGTGTTTTCAGTAATTGCTATATTGTTATATGTGTGAAAATACTTAGCAACTACAGCATATAAGTCATGCATGCACTGACAGCAGGCACATGCTACTTTTTACCTGTTCGCCAATACATTGTCATCTTTGAGACTTTCACAACTCTCATCATCATAATTATACACAAAAGTTTGCTATCACTTTCAGTTTCACTTCATCCCACTCAGTCCTCCTTGGGTTGGAAGCATTGTGCAAGGCTTGTGCTGAATACAGGTTTCATTTACCAAATATTTTAGCAAATCTCTTGTAAAGAATAGCTGAATAAATCCAAGAGCAGTGGCTGGTGCTGGGACAGTCAAGCCTGGTGTCCCAATAAAAATCTCTACATACGAAGCAGTGTTGTCTGTTGACCAGGCTGAATCATCTGCTGAAATGGTATGAGGAGTTCTGGCACGTTGGAAACGGGCACATGGGGCACTGGCATGAGTCTAGCTGAAGGTAGAGGGACAGCTTGGGTGGCATCAGGTGGTGGTGACCCGCCATCACTACTGCCCTCACCACTGCTCTCTCTCACACCATCAGCCTCATGCTCACCACTAGCCTCACGCTTGACACCACCACCACTGCCAGTATCACTTGTTTCACAGCCCCAAACTCTGTTGGTGTGTTTCACTCCTTCATACTTCTGGCATACACTCAAAACTTTCTCCTTTACATGCATTTCTTTCTCCTTTTTCAAAATGGATTTGCTGTCTCCTTTGTCATTATCCATCATGGATAACATTTACAGTGAATATAAAGCCAGTAAGACGGAGAAAATGATGAAAAATCCACGGGAAATCGCAGGCTAACAGACACGGACAGAGATGGGAAGTCACTGATGCTTTCTTTTGTACTGGTGGCTGCATGGCTGCCTGGGGCAGTCACGTGACTCACTGAGAAAATGGGAAGACATTGGTGCTCATATTAAACCATATCCCATGAAAATTGAAATAAATGGATTTTTTGGTGAATATTTTACTTTGATGACAAGAATATCGTCATCAACTGGCCTACAGGAGTTTTTTGACTGATGAGAATATCATCATCGGCATGCCAAAGTGTTAAGTTGTGAGTGACCAACCTCACTCATCCTCGAGTGGCATTACGTAAGCAATAAATTTAAACCATCCCTTGGGTATAAACCTGCCCAAGGGGTGGCTGGGGTAGCCAAATGCTGCCCAGAAGGCTTTCACCAACATATTGTTATTATTTATATCCTCGTACCACCCCCTTCCCCAACTCCCCAGTTCTCCCTGGGAGTTAGAATCCTCACACATACATCACTGTTTCATGAACGTCATCATACTGTGAAGAAATGCCTGGATCATTCTTTTTCCAAAGCACCAACTTTTTGCCAACTCTATTCTCATCATTCATTAATTCACCATCTAATCCAGAATTACCCCATGAGGAGCATAGGAACAAAGTATTCTCCATCCATCTTCCATCATCCAATTCTATGTTGCCCCATGAGAAGCATAAAAGCACAGGGCTAGGCAAGTTGGTCCTGACATTTAAGATGACAGTGACCAGCCTCACTCATCCCTGAGTGGCATTATGTAAGCAATAAACCCCAACCACCCCTTGGATATAAACCTGCACCAGTTCGATCCGACTGGAGTGCCATAATTACTCACTAAACCACCAGGTGCCATAATTTTGTCACCCATAGGCAGAAAGACGAAAGAATGAAGGAAAGAAAGATAGAAGAGGGAGTGTACAGTCACCCACAGGCAAAAGAGAGAGAAAAGAATGAAGGAAAGAAAGACAAAAGAAGAAGGAAGGAAGAGAGGAAAGGGCTATCTGTGTAAAATCAACTGAGGATGTTAAGGACTGACAAACAATCAAAATGGGCAAAAGAAGTATGTACGGAGCTGCACATAACAAAGGCTGCACTTTTCTTTTTTTTTTATAAGTATCCTCATGGTCAATGGAATAACTCTCTCTCATATGTATATGAACACGTTTAAGTGAAAAAAATAATAATATACTGAAAGTTTCTGCTTGCAAGGAGGAGCAAGGTTTGGATGATGTGTCAATGACTGTGTAGCCCATTTCACCAGGCATAATTTCTGATAGTTCACTTTCAAGGTTTCTTTATTTCTGAATCCTATCTCATGTCACCTTTTTTGAGCATACAGCTTGGCATGATGAGAGTAATGATGAAACATTACATCACAAGCTTCAGCACAAGCACTGTCTCATAAACTGAGGGGAAAAATAAAGCAAACTGTTCGTCATCATCATCATCATCACCTGGACATCCTTTGAAAACATCAGCACAAAGATGTCCAGGTAGACCCCGGTTTAACAATGTAATTGGTTAGTTAAAACTCCATCGTTAGGCGGAGTATCATATATTGGGGTACTTTTAACATGTAAAGTAATGGGAAGCATTTATCAGCCTTGGGCTTTCCCCCAAATCAAGTCCAAAACCCACCCAAATGAGCCCAAAAACAGGTTTAAAGCCAATCCAAGTGGCCCAACGGCTGTAAAAGAAGCTAACCTAAGCCTAACACATGTAAATAACTCATTAAATCAAACAAATAAAATCTGAAAATCGTCAAATATACAGTATGTCTGGAAAAAATCAAACTTAGTAAAATGTACCCCAAAATGACAATGTTCACCCAACCTATGGTTAAAACACATCAATCTAAGTCTAAAAACTGTTCAGAAATCAATTTAAACACATAATTTTCGTCTAAAATATAAAAAAAAATCATTAGAAAAATCAAAACCCATCATTAAACTGGGGTTTGGCCTTAGGAGGGGTATGGTGGTATTTCTACCCCCATCGTTAAGCCGGGGTCTCGCATCTGGGGGTATTGTATATCGAGGTACTACTGTATTTTATTCTTTCTAGAACAATATTTTCCAAGCAATTTATAGTCTCTGCAGGTGTACATTCCAAAATTTACTGCAACAATTAATTTTGCAATAATCTAAAAAAAAAAAAAACTCTTTTTCTTAAATTAGTGGAATTTCCTAAATCAGGTGATCATAAACAGCAGATTCATAATACACAGCAAATATCATGCAACAGTTTGCAATATCAGCAACTCGCAGAAATTACATGAAATTTGCGAATGCAGCCTCAAAAGTGACACTTCTCTGATACCTTGTATAATATGCGCTACCATTACCTCAAGTCTGCACGTCTAGCTAGGTGTAAACCAATTATAGTCAAGCATAGCAATTACTAAACCAATCATATTCAAGCCTAGCACTTCCCTCCTGTGCCAAGCATGAAGGAAGTGTGCCTGACACCCTGGTGCACGGCTCAGTGCATTGTCCTCTCCACTGTCAGCGCGTGGATTACCAGAGGATTTGTTTTCCTCCCATGCTTCCTCTGCCTGCTGTGTTACCATGGCCAATCGTAACCCTCTTAAGGCTGCAACTTCTTTGAGGAATGGGAAGAAGAAGAAGCCAACATTAACCTATACCCAAGTGTTAGATGTAATAAGAAGAATTGACGGCGATGAGAAGAAAGCCAACGTTGCCCACTCTTACGGACTCAATGAAGCAATTCTTTACCAAACGGGTACAGTGATTCTACCTACGTTATAACAATCTCAAGTAATTTTGGTACACATGTAAACACAGATAGTTAACTACTGAATTGTGACTGCCAGAAGTGAGTAAACAAAACCGAAACTATACCTATTTGGTTGTCAGGTAACCCGGGGTCTAACAGTCCCCAGCTCCATTTTTTTTTTTTCATATATTACCATAGCCCTAGGGATTTGTCCTCCTATCTACCTTCCTGACTAGTTTAGTAGTTTAGGGAGGTGATGGGGTTATTCCTGGATCTGGCTCTATTTTTGGTCGATAAAGCTGATGGGGTCCTATAGACCCCAGGTTACATGAGGTGTGATATCATCAGGGTCTGTCAGACCCCAGGTTACCTGATGTGATATCTTCAGGGTCTGTCAGACCCCAGGTTACCTGATGTGTGACATCATCATGGTCTGTCAATCCCCAGGTTACCTGATGTGATATCATCAGGGTCTGTCAGGTCCCATGTTCCTGTACATGCACATATATGACGTGTAAGTGCATGTACAGTATATACAGTAGGCGTGGAAAGTGTTGACGCCATCTTAAAAAAAGAAAACATTCTTGTGGTTAGCAAGGAGAAACAAATAAATTAACACTCACCATTGAATTTAGTATTTACTGGCATTCCCCTTCACCTTTATTATCTTCTTAAGATGTCTGGGGAGACTGATGGCGTAGTTTTGCAGAACAGACGGACTAAAACAGCTCCATAGCTGCTTGACTGCAGCCTCAAGTTTAGGCAAAGATGATGTGCCGCTTCATGTGCGCCCATAAATTCTCAATGGGATTGATATCTGGGCTGTTTCCAGGCCAATCTTGAATAAAGGGAACCTCACAGTCTGTTAGCCACTGTTTCACTGACTTTGCAACATGTGCAGGGGCAGAATCTTGCATAAATACTCTTGCCTTGGTTTTATCAAAAGAGTCACTTAAAACATCACATAAGAGCTCCAAATAATTGTTCTAATTCACTTTTTCATTTGCAGGTAGAATTACCAACCTACCAACACCATAATATGTAAAGCAGCCCCAAGCCATGAGTGAGGCTGGGTATTTAACAAACTTGGAAGTGTACTTAGGATCCAGGGGGTCACTGCCTGCTTTGCGGTACACTCGTGATGAAGGGGTACCAGTGACAGTAAATGTTGACTCATCACTCCAAAGCACAGTTTTCCATTGTTCCTCACTCCAGGCAAGATATTTCTTACAAAAATTTACTCTCTTTTTCTTCTGAAGTGCAGTTAGCGGTGGTTTTTTACGAGCACAAAAACTCCTGTACCCCAGATCGTCATGCAACAGCTGCTGCACACTTCTGACAGACACATCGGCCAGCAACTGTGGGTTCTTTTCTTTTAAATCCCATGCTGTTAGCCTTGGATCCTTGCTAACTTGCCTTGAGATCAGCTGACGGGTCCTGAAGGTTGTCTTACGAGGTCTCCCAGGCTTGGGGAGTGGAGTGGGAGGAATGGCCTCCCCACTGTCCTTGAACTGCTTCACCAGTCTCTGCAATGTCCTCAGTCTAACACCATCTGATTTGCAATAAATGAGAGTTTGTGGCCATCTTTGTATAAAGTAATCACTTCCACACGTTTGTCCTTGCTTGTGGTTACTTTAGGCATGATGAGAATGTGGTAGGTAACCAAATAACTGTGTTATTTGAGTCAAAACATGCCCTTGTGGTGCATCACACACAGAGACAATCCTCCTGTGGCTGCCCAAACCTTACTGAGCCTGCTCCTGTGGTGCCAAACCTATCAAGCAGGGTTGCCAGCTCCCGTTGAAAAAGCGTCAGCTCATTTCGCATCACAGGGGAGGGTAGTATTGACCCTACTTCACTTAACGCGAAGAAGAATGACGTCGGCAAAAAAACGTCAATACTTTCCGCGCCTACTGTATATAACAAAAAGGGGGAAACATGTGACAATGCTATTTTTTTTTTCTTTGCAGGCTAAAAATATTACAGGTGACTTATTGGACAAAATAGGGGTTCTAAGCAATAACAAGCTGCTGTACTGGGAGGCCATAATGCAAGAAAGCCTTGGTTCAATCACACTTGTTCTAATGCTGTCCACAAGGAGAGGGCCTATAAAAGGTACCGGAGCCAACCCACCCCTGAATCACATCGTTTATATGTTTCTGCCCGGATTCGTGCTAAGTCTGTTCTTCGCTCTGCTAAATATAATTTCATCTGTACTAAATGCTCTCAACTCTCCAACTTGAATTTTTCCTGCTCCTTCTGGCATCTTGCCAAAAATCTTTCTAACAACTTTACCTTATTATCCTTCCCACCTCTTTTCTACTCTGATGGCTCTGTAGCTATTTCTTCTACTGATAAAGCAGATCTCTTTATTCAGACTTTCTCCTCCAATTCCACCTTAGACAATTCCGGTGTTTTCCTCCATCACTTCCCCCCTTTGACTTCCTCATGGCTGACATTAAAATGTCTTCAGCTGATGTGTTTTCTGCCATCACTGGCCTCAGTACTAACAAGGCATATAGGCCTGATGCAGTCCCTCCTGCTGTCCTCAAGAACTGTGCTCACACCCTGCCTAGGTACACTCTTTTGCCTTTGTCTCTCAACTTGTACCTTTCCTTCTTGCTGGAAGTTTGCTCTTATTCAGCCAGTCCCAAAGAAGGGTGACCATTCCCCACCCTCTAACTATCGTCCAATTGCTTTAACATCCTGTGTCTCAAAAGTTTTCGAGTCTATTCTTAACAGAAAAATTTTAAAGCATCTTTCCTATCTCAACCTTCTTTCTGATCGTCAGTATGGGTTCAGTCAGGGATGCTCCACTGGCGATCTTCTCACCTACCTTTCAGACTCCTGGTCAACCTTCTTTGGGGACTTTGGCAAAAGCTTTGCCATTGCACTTAACATCTCAAAGGCTTTTGATCGAGTCTGGCATAAATCTTTAATTTCAAACTGCCCTCTTATGGTTTCTATCCTTCTATCTGTGCCTTCACCTCTAGCTTCCTTTCTGGTCGTTCTAAAGCTGCTGTTGTAGACGGCTATCATTCTTCTCCTACATCTATCAACAGTGGTGCTCCTCAGGGCTCTGTCCTATCACCAAATCCCTTCCTTTTATTCATCAATGATCTTCTAAGCTGTACATCTAACCCTATCTACTCGTACGCTGATGATTCCACCCTTCACCTTTCCATTCAGTTTCCACATCGTTCATCTCAGCAGTTACTTCAACAAACACGAAATGAGGCTATGGCACACCTAATGTCTGACTTGGCTCGTATCTCTGACTGGAGTAAAACTAATCTTGTTTTTAATGCATCAAAGACTCAGCTTTTACACCTATCAACCCACCAAAATCTTCCACAGGAGTACCCACTAATATTTAATAATATCCAGCTCAATCCTGCATCATCCTTGAACATGCTTGGGGTTTCATTCACACGGGACTTATCTTGGAAAGATCATATTGCATCTCTTGTAAAATCTGCTTCCAAGAGATTAGGTGTGCTAAACCGACTCGGGTATTCTTTACCCCTGCACAGTTGCTGGCTTATACAAGGGTTTTATTCGCTCCTGTCTAAAGTACAACTCTCATGTGTGGGGAGGCTCCCCACATACAGCTCTTCTCAAAAGGGTGGAGTCAAAGGCTATTCGTCTTATCAACTCTCCTCCTCTTACTGGCTCCCTTCAACCTCTGCCTCTTTGCCACACTGTTGTCTCTTTATCTCTTTTCTATCGCTACTTCAACGGTCACTGCTCCTCTGAACTGTCTGCTTGCATCCCTCCACCTCTACGACTGGTGAGTAGAACCTGTCTAGCAACAAACGCTCATCCCTTTTCTGTCCAGCTCTCTNAATATTTTTAGATTTTTTTTCAACATTCGCGATAGAAAAAAAAAAATTCACTGCTCTTCATATAAAGTGTATATATATATAGAATATATATATATATATATATATATATATATATACTGTATATATATAGACATTATGTAAGGAGTACAGTACTTGATTTATGTCCTCTCGAGAATGCTGAAAAAAACTCCAAAATTATTTTGTCATTTTCATCGTCCATGCCTACAGTTCTTATTCATTTCCTGTTGTTCTACTTTTTCTTACAGTTAACTGGGGCATTGGTCTACTGGAGATGATCAAGCAAAACAGGTTCATGATTATCAGTTTTAGTCAGGCAACTGTTAAAGTCAGTATACCATAAATTTTCATGATTTTTTTCAAAAATTCATAAAAAATATTTTTTTGCAATTGAGTGAGGTGGAAGGGGGGGGGGGGAAAGGATGAAATGCAGGGTGGGAGGGGGGTTGGGGGGGGGGGTAGCTGGGCACAGGGAAGTGAAATGGCAAGGGACAGAGTAACATGGAGCTGATTTGTTTGTGGCCACCCCTTACAGGATAAAGGTGTCTGGCAATAGACAGACAGACAGATACACATTTTGCATTTGAAGTATGAAGACATGCTGTGTAAGTTGTGTTTCAGTGCACATTTCAATAAATGTAATGCAAGTATTTTTCCTCCGTTTTTTCAAGTTGGGGTCTGTCAGACCCCGGGTTACCTGACATTTAATAAAAACAGACAGTGACATGAGCAGGGTTAAGGAAGTGGGCAGGTCTCCCCAGCAGTATTTACCAACAATCTCTCCAACTGACCGCAATGTTTACCAACCACTGCTCCAACTGGACTCGTCAGTGTATTACGTACTCCGCATTTATAGCTATCAGAGGTAAGTTTATAAAAGTGCCCAATAGCTGTGTTAATCCAGGAATAATAACAAGTAACCAATTAAAAACTAATTTCAACACAAAATATGGAACAGCATCGCCCATCTGGTAAAGAACTAATCTCAACGAATTGACAACTCTTACAACAACACCGAACCAGATGAGGACGATGTCGATGCCACTTCTGTTGTCTCCACACTGGGCTTTGAGGGGATCCTGAGGGAGGCTGATGAGTAGGAAGCAGCACAGAGATGGCAGCCTGAGGCAGAAGCACACTTGCCTCATGCTGAGAGGTCATAGTCCACCTCAAGCCTTACAACCTCTCCCCTTGTCCCCGTCCATTCAAGCAATGTCATCAGTCAGAGTCAGGTAAGAATCTTACAATACTGTTCATTCCCATTAAATATGCTTTACTAATTTCTTTTCCAGGTTGTTAGTGCTGGCTGGTGACCAGTTTGATATAGGTTTACGAGTAAGGGGGGCAATTTTTCCAAGATGACAGACCCATAAGTAAATTTCCCCATAACATTAGTTATTTCTAACTCAAGGAATTCTCAAATTGCAGCATGTGCTCAGTCCCATAAAGCCATGATTTTGAAGATTCCACTGTACTGCAGTGATATTGTAAATATCATCAAATTGCAATGAATGTCTTGTTACCCTGTGTTTTTTTGTTTTCATATGTCATTTTGACCCAAGAAAGTTTTTGAACAAAACAGTGAAACACTGCTTTATATGTTTTTTTTTAATACATAAAATGGTATCCTAGGGCCGTCGATGTCTAATGTATGACAGGGGAACATCATGAATACGGCTTCTGGCTTTTTATAAACCAGATGCTGGAGTATGAAACGATGATCATGTGTGAAACAGATCTACATTAACATGCACGTGTATGTCGAGTTAATCTGACACTCTGGACATTATAGGAAGTGCTTAATGAACAATACAGACTGGACTGGACTGCTCTATTCTCACATGAGGTTATGGAATGAAGCAAAGTAACATTCATTCATTCATTCATCATCCAATCCTACATTGCCCCATGAGGAGTAACATAAAAACAGCAAAATATAAAAAGTTATACAAGCTTTCTCATTATGATAGCATACGCATCCTATGTTAGTTTGCTAAGTAGAAAGAAATGTTTTATCAAGATTACCAACTCATTTATGACAAAATGTTAAAAACATTCTGAGTAACAGATGATATGAACTTACATAAAAATTTATGGATGCTGTCATTCCACCAAAAACAACCATTAGCAGAAATCAAATATTTTTTTGTGTTTACTTTTATTGTTATTCATCTTGTTCTCACTCAGGGTGCCTCAAATATCAGTGACTAATGGTATCAAAAAATGTACTACACAATGTAGTAAACATGTGTTAGCTGTCCTTACAATAACGTACCAGTAATCAAATCTTTAAGAAATGTAACTATCAGTACTGTATATATATTGAACTGGTTTTGAAGTTAAATATTATTTACTTTCGTTTTGTATCTCTTATTGAGAAATTATACAAATGGACTAAAGTCACCACTGTTTACCATAACAATAATATTGTACTGCTGACAACAAAATACTTGCCGAATCTATCTGTCTATTGCCAAATGCCTTAATCCCGTAAGGGGTGGCCACAAATAAATTGCCTCCATGTCGTTCTGTCCCCCACCATTTCACTGCCCTGTTCCCAGCTCACACCCCTCTCTCTCATATACCTCTCCACTCCATCCTTCCATCTAATCCTTGACCTCCCCCTCCCTCTCCTCCCCTCCACCTTACTCACATACACTCTCCTCATCAGTCTCTCACTCTCCATCCTCTCCACATGGAGAGGTTCTTTAAACAAAACTATGCCATACCAGTATACAATGATACAGTAAATCAATTTCTCATACTTTATCAAACCTTTAAAACAAACTGATTAAGCTATGAGGAAGCTTAGCACCCACATGTATTTAATGCTAATAAACTGAACTAAACAGCAGAACTTCTGTGTTCACTGAACAATCAAATTTAGCTCACACTTTTCTCCTTCTCCCTACTGAAGAAAATTTTAGGGTTTCCATGTATACCTGACGTGATGAAAGCTAGGTAGTTGTACTGCTACTTCATTATCTACTCACATTACACAAATTATGCAGCACATACCCAACTCATTTGTCCCGTCCAGACAGAACAAGACCAGCTAATGTAAATTCTATTAAATGAAAAGGTTTAATGGACTGCGTGTTTATAAGGCTGTTTGAAAAACCGGATAGAAAAAGAATTATGTTTGTGCAATAAAAGGGAACTATCTTTCATTAAAGTCCAGTGAGGTACTTTTGAAAATTTTAAAATAAAAAATTTATTAATATAGTAAACACTCAATGTATCAAACTAACTGGGAGGAAAGGCTGATGATATAGTTGACAGCTCTATGGTACATTGCCAGTTTGTTACGGGGAACTACTACCACTAAAATACTCAATCTTGTTCAGTGGATACCTGATGGAGTTATATATGTTATATATATTTTATATGTTCACACATTTACTTAAATTTTGTGTGGGCTTATAGTGTGTATCTTGATGATGTACAGATAAACAGTTAAATATTTTCAATCATAAATATATATATATTTTTTTTGCCTGGCAGTTGTCACCTCGGTACATCGACATTTTGTTCAATATACAGTATATGAAGGATGACTGCTAGACTCACAGAGGACAATATACCTGAAGTTAAGATTAAGGAGGTTCAATACAGTGAGAGTTTACTGCATAATGGAACACCTTATTGGATCACTCCCCCCCCCCCCCCCCGACTCTAGGCATCTATATTAAACGATGCACTTTCTCCAGATAAAATTCAAGGGGTTTGATATGGTAAAGGTTTGCTGCACTGTGGAAAATTTACTGGATCATGCTACCACTGACAATAATGAGAGATGCTTTTTTTTTTTTCTCCAAAAAATAAAAATAAAAATAAAAATAAAAATCGAAGGCATTTACCCCTCTGTAAACATAAGATATTCTATTTGTAACTTAAAAGCAGATCCCATTCCCACAAAAAATGCATGCTTCCTGACCTATCTATATTCTATTATTCTTAAGGAGTGACAGCTCAAGATTTCTTGGTAAAAATACCATTCATTGCAAAGACAGATGAGAACTGGTACTGGTCGGTATCCATGGACACTGCTAGCACTTAAAGGTGCTAATACAAGCTCACTAAATTCAATAAGTTTATTGTAATGAGTAGGAAGAAAAAAAATTATCAAAGTGGATAAACTTCAGAATCTTGGGAAAAGAAATCTACAAGGGCACAAAGAAAGTGCATTAGGTGCACTGTGGAGTAAGCAGCCAAAATAATGGTGAGATGGCATCAGTCCATCTCAAGTTGGTGACAGTCAGGGGCTCTGGTACCAACTGCCAGGCACAGCCTTTGTAAATTTTTACAAAACTCAAAGTGTATTTTTTGAACAATTTCAGGAATAGTGGATTTCCTCTCTCAACTTAGGCAGTGGACTGTCTCTTCTCCAACCATTTGGCATTGTTTATCAACCTGTATTAGCTTCACCTCATTTCCTTAGCTGAAAATACAATTATCGATGAAAAAAAAAAAATTTACGTTAGTTTACTATGCAAGCTAGCTATCTTAGCATAACTGGTTTTGAAAAGTTATTATACTTAGCTTCTGGTCACAAAAATAGTCTCAAGACTAAGGTATAGTTTCCTTTAATTCCTAAAGACCACATTTTTCTGAAACTATGTTCCACCCCAGCTGCAATTTGGGGTAGATTTTTCAACTTTTACCAATGTAATATTTCTTCTTACAGATCTGAAGAGCTTGAATTTACACACCTAAAAACGCCATTCTCAGTCCCATGGGCCTAATGGTTACCGCAAAACTGCCCGTCAAAGATTATAAAATTCTCCCCTGGCGGTAAGAGAGAAAACAAAAAAATTGGCAGAAACCTAATTTTCTCTAAAGAAACTTACCAAAATCAATGAAATCAATGTAAAATATGTTTCTATTAATGACACTAGGTGTAGAGCTGAGCATGTTAAAAAAAATATATAAATAAAAAAATAAAAAAAATAAATCCTATCTATCTATCTATTGCCAGACGCCTTAATCCCGCACGGGGTGGCCATAAACAAATCGCCTCCATGTCACTCTGTCCCCTGCCATTTCACCACCACGCTCCCAACTCACACCCCCCTCTCTCATATACCTCTCCACTCCATCCCTCCATCTCATCCTCGGCCTCCCCCTCCCTCTCGCCCCCTCCACCTCACTCACATACACTCTCCTCGTCAGTCTCTCACTCTCCATCCTCTCCACATGCCAAACGGGAAAAATTCGGCAAACACCTAATTTTTGCCACAGAACCTTACCAAAATCTATCTATCTATTGCCAGACACCATAATCCCGTAAGGGGTGGCCATTTGACTTTGAGTTATTTTTTTTTTTACGGGGAGGGGCACTAACCCTCCACCAACCCACTTGTTGACACGTAGGGAGCACGTATGGTTTGGTTATATGGTTACTACCCAGCGTTGTAAATGGTTTCTTGGCTTACAGGAAACCATTTGGCTTGTCACTCAATGTAATGCCACCTGTAAAGGAAAGAAAAGCAGTAAGAAGTGACAGGAAATATAGGAGAAATAGGAAGAAAGGAGGGCAGGCACAGAAAAAGAATGATAAAGGCTAAGGAAGAAGTAGGCAGCACTACATCAAGTGAGTGGATGATGGTCGCCACCACCTACCACTTACCAAAATCAATGAAATCAATATAAAATATGTTTCTATTGATGAAACTAGTTGCAGAAGTCAGCATGTGATAAAAAAAAAAAAAAAAAATGGTGAGGGTAGACAGACACTGGCCAATCATGGCTGTGAAATTACCACATCATATTTCATGTCATATTTGGGACAAAGGATAGGGAGGGAGGAAGGTGGAGGTGGTGTCTCTGGTGGGGGTGAGGGGGGATGAGACACCCCCCTAATGCGGGGGAGGTGGTGTGGGGGTATTATGGCAGGAGGAAACACACAAAAAGCAATCATAGTATGGGAATTGCCACATCATTCGATATACAGGGGGATGGAGGGAGGTGGAAGAGGGGGGGTGAGTGGGCATGAGACACCCCCCTATATGATGTAGATGTGATACGGGTGAGTAGTTTGGGTGGGAGGGGACAGAGCAGGCAGTATCCAATCAGCCAGAGAAAGGTGGATAAGTGGGAGGGGCAAACTTGGTGACGGGGCAGGATCTTCCTTCCCACCACCTTATCCCCTACTTCTGATTGGGTAGGAGCCATTTGCGTCATAAAAGGGACTGGCTCAGTGATAGGCAGTTTTTGACAAACCTTCTATGATCATCAGTCATAGGATTCTACCTAGCAAACTTGCAAACTGACAGCTGTCAGTCACAGTACTTTAGGGGTTAATGAAGTGGCTGTATATCTCACCTACAGGTAACAAGTGGAAACCAATTCAAGTTCGATACCTTTTTTTTTTTTTTTAAATGTAAGGAAGAAGGAACCAAGGGCCATGGGCCCTAATACTGTTTACATCAGCTCCTTGCAGATTTGGACTAAATGTGAATGATGGCAACATACTTTTACTGTATCTTCCTTATTCCATGCATTAATTTTTATTTCTGATACATTAAACTTACTGCTGTCACAAACTTACTGCAAAATTATTTCATTCATCAAAACATTTAAAGTACAGTAGTAGAATTAATACCAATAGTAGGGTCTCATATTACAAACTTCCTCACAATGTACCAAATCACCCAAAATAACACCACAAAACTACCGGGTATTACAATGGCCTCATATTTTCATGCTAATGTGATGGTATATACAGTATAGTCTAAATATTCTCAAGTCTGCTGTTTAAAGACTCAAGCCAATATGCCTTTTATTTGTAAACGGGTGTGAAACACTTCTCCAGTCACTCTAAAGGGGGATTTGAGATCATATCATGTGAGATCAAAAGTCTGTTACTAGTATGCTCGGCAAAACTAAAATTTCTCATATATTGTACACGTATATTTCCTTACTAAAATAATACTTTACCAATGTTCTGAGAATAAAGGAAAACAAGCAATTACCTGAGAGATACTTATGAGCGAGAAACATACAGGACCTAGTTACTCAAAAACACTGTGTTACATCTCCCTATGACACCATATATCACCTGCAAGGTCATAACAGCCTACCTCATTGGTGCATACAACATGTCAAGTACCATTTTGTGAAGTCAAGCGCCATAACAGAATGTCGTATATGACTGCCTCAAAGCTGTCACATTAACACATGACTGAACAAACTTTCTGCATTTTCAATGTGAATTATACCAAAAAATTTCAAAGCAAGTAAATGCACACTGAAACAAAGCAGCATACAGCATTATGTATCATCAACTGTTTTTCATCACTTGTTTTACTTGTGGAAGCAGTTAAATATCAGTGGTTTAAAGATACCACAATAAAGCACTGGGCAGGGTCGTTTCTCTCCTAGCTAACTGAAATCGGTGGCTTATTTCATTTTGTGTATTTCTGATTCAGTTCTAGAAACTGATAAGAAGGGGTGGTTTCTTTTTTAATCTGAGATCAAACAAGGAGAAAACGGCTGGATAAGGCAAAAGAAAATTAAATTAAACAAGAGGTGGAATAAGGAAGACAAAAAAGCCACAAGATGGAAAATACACTGGAAAAAGAAACTCATATATACAAACAAGATGGAATACCAAAGTAAAACTCTAAGAGGAGGCTGAATAAGAAAACACTGTAAGTGACTGGGAAAAGCTATATGCACTTGGAAAAAGAGATTTGAATCAGAGATTTAAGAAAAAAAAATCATTAATTATGAAAAGGGCAAAATGATATACAGAAAAAGGAAACAGCAAATGACTCTAGGGCCAACAAAAAGAATTCTCCACCAATTTCAGTACATTTCTTTATCTACACTCTCTTCACAACTAAGCTGCTGTGTGTGTTTCTGAAAACTGCTAGGCATTTCAGTACAGAATTCCTTGGTGTCCAGTGGCTGATATGTTCAAGGCCCCACGTTGTGACTTGCAAAAAGCAAGTCACCTGGTGCACCTTGACCAACCACGTTTTTCTTTACTCTACGAAGACCTACTTACGATAACTTTATACTGTGTATGTATATATGCAGTACATATA
>JAGKTI010000202.1:116065-164853 GCA_018397915.1 Birgus latro | reverse complement strand
GTGTGTGTGTGTGTGTGTGTCAACAGGCCGTATGGAGGCTGGATGGCGTTGGGGTACGTCACGGTATGGCTGGGTCGTTTTGAGAATGGGTAGTGGTGTCGATGGGCGGCAATAGCAATGAGTGAGTCGTGCTGGAAGTGGGCCATGTTGGACGTGGATGGAATGTGGGGATGGGCAGTGCTGAGAATGGATGGACGTGGGATGTCTCTGGTGCTATTCCCTGTCTCGTATGCTAAGGACTGATTGTATTACATGTTACTTAACTCTATGATATGTATTTTCGTTTGCTAAGTTCGCTCCCTAACACCAATTCCTTACCAATTTATTAATGGATATGGCATGCTAGTATTCTCTTGTTTTGCTGTTATATAAATGAATACGGTACGGAAAGGTATAAATAATATGTATAGTACTCACACCTGATTGTACAGGTATAATGTGTAAAATTTATAGCGGAGGAAGAGGTGCCACAAAGCCTCCCAAGCTGAAGAAAATCCGGCTTTATAAAGACCTCTCTCTCTCACTCTCTCCATCCATCCATCCATCCATCCATCTATCCATCTATCTCAAACACGACTTCCCAACATGAAAACCCCCCAAATTTTGACCAGTCTATCAGTGAAGCGAGTAGTCCGATAAACACTTTCCACACCTACATGATCGCTAAAGAATGGTGGAAGGGTAAGGCAAATCCACACTACAGGATACCTACACAAGAGATTATCCACAAAAAGAATATCCACACAACAAAATATCCACATAACTCACAGAAGAGGATACAGGGGTGGGTGAGGAAGTGGAGGGCTTACAGGATGAATGAGACACCAGAGGATGGAGTGAGGGATGGTGTGGAATGTCGACTGTGGTGAGGTGAGCACCAGTGCGGATGTACAGTGTAGCATTAACTGCTCCTCGCTCTCCCCCTCTCCTTCCCTTAATGCCACCCAATCAATGACACACAACTATATGAATCAATTATTGCTACTTAGTTTAGCTGTGTCTTTGGAGGGTCCGGCAAATACAGTGAGCACCGTTCTAGTTTAAGATGTTAAGAGCAAATCGCAGTGGTAATAAATACTGTTGGTAGTGGGTAGTCTTGGTAGTGGCAAAAAGTGATGGTGGTGGTTGTGGCAGAGGAAGATGTTAATGGATAGGGATAGGAACAATAGTAGTAGTGTGGTGGTGGTGGTAGTGGTGTAACAAGGTGGCAGGGGTTGTGTGGTGATGGCTGAGGTAGTAGACAAAGTGGTACTGGTAGTCTGGCGGTGGTAAGGGAAGGTGGTAGGAACCAGTGTGTTATATGAAGTATATTAGGAGTAGGGGAAGACAGGACGCCACTGAGTGTTGTGGCAGTGGCGGTGGTGATGGTGGTAGTGTGGTGGTGGTGGTGGTGGTGGTGCTAGGAAAATTGTTCGTAGAAGTGGTGATGGCAGACGAGAGTGATAATGATGCAGTAGTTGAGTGGTGGTGGTGGTGGTGGTGGTGGTGGTGGTGGTAGGAAGAGTGGTGAGGGGGGTAGTGGTGTTTCATGTGATTAATCGTAGCGTACGGGAGAATGGGTGGTAATGAGTCGTAGCGGTTGTAGAGGAAGCAAGGATGGGAGTGGTAGTGTGGTGGTGGAAGTGGTAGTTTTGGTGGTGATAGCGGTGGTAAGGGATGGTGGTTAAGTGGGGCGCTGGTAGTGGTAGTAGTGTGGAGGCGGTGGTAGGGAAAGTCGTGGAGGTGGAGGGAGGGTGGGGGGGAGGTCAGTGGTGTTTGAAATGCATAATTAGCCACGCCTGACAGTGTGGTGGTGATGGTGTGAGTGTATTTGTGACAGTGGTGGTAAGGGATGATGGTAACAGTGATTAGTGTGGTGGTGGCGGTGGTGGTGGTAAGAATATTGGCTGTGGGGGGTGAGGGTTGTCAGTGGTTGTAAGTACTGGAAAGCTGGGAAAAGTGAATGTGGTGGTGGTGGTGGTGGTGGTGGTGGTGGTGGTGGTGGTGGTGGTGGTGGTGGTTAAGGGATAGGCAGTCCTGGCAGGAAAAGTGGTAATGGTGGGGGCAAGGAGGGGGGGGAAGTGGTGTCTGGAGTAAGTAATGGTAGGTTGGGGAAAGGTATGTGTGGTGGTGGTGGTGGTATAAGTGTGGTGGTGGTGGTGGTGGTATAAGTGTGGTGGTGGTGGTGGTGGTGGTGGTATAAGTGTGGTGGTGGTAATAGTGACGGTAAGGGATGGTGGTAGTAGTAATAAGTGTGGTGGTGGCTGCAGTGGAGGCAGGAAAAGTGGTAGTGGTGGGGGACAAGGAGGGGGGACGTGGTGTCTGAAGTAATGGTAGGTTGGGGAGACAGGATGGCGCCAACCACTCTCTGTCTCCCTCTCTCCCTCCTCTCTTTTATCTTCTCTCCCCCCCTCTTTCCTTTCCCTTTTCTCCCTCCTTGACTTTCTGTTCTCTCCCTCCTCTCCTTCATTTTCCCTCCACTCCTCTGTTTTGTGTCTCTTTTTCCCTCCCTCTTTCCTCTTACTTCCCTCCTCTCATTTCTTTTCTTTCCCTCCTTTTCCCTTCTCTCCTCTCCTTACCTTCTTTCCCTCTTTTTCCTGCTCTTCTCTCTCTCTCCTTTCCCTCTTCCCCTATCTCGTTCTCCCCCCTCTCCTTTCACTACCATTTCCTCCTCGCTTTCCTTTGTGTTTCTCGTGTCCCTCTTTCCTTCCAAGTTTCCCCCCGTCTCTTTCATATACCTCCTCTCCCTCCTCTCATTTCTCTTTTCTCCCTCCTCTACTATCCCTCCTTTTTTTCTTCTCTCGTGTCTTGTTTACCGTTCCTTTCCTTGCTCTTCCTTCCTTCCTCTCCTGTGTCTTCCTCCTTTCTCCGGTTCTCCTCCCTCATTCCTCTAATTTCGTTTGATTCTCTCTCGACTCTCCTTTCTCTTCCCTCCTTCTTTCCTTCCTCTCTTGTCTCCCTGTCTCTCATTTCTCCTCTTGTCTTTCTCACATTCCATCCTTTCCTCCCTGTTCTGTCTCACTCTCCTCCTGATCTCTATCGTCTTGTCACGTCTCCCGCCCTATTTTTTTTTTTTATCTTATCTTCACTATTCACTTCTACCCTTCTTTAGTTTCCCTTCCCCTTCCCTTCTTCCTTTCTCTTCCGTCTGCCCTTCTTTTCTCTCTTTTTCCCGTCCCCTTCCTGCCTATCCCCTCCCCCCTCTACTCACCACCTCCTCCCGTCTCTTTCCCCCTCTCGTCTCTTCCGTCTTCTTCCTTACTCCAGACTTTCTCTTCTCTTCCTCCTTATTTCTCTTTCCTCTTCCCATTTATTCTCTTATTTTTCACTTCCTTATTTCCCGTCCCACGTAGTCTCTTTTTTTCCACTCTTTTCTTTCCTTTTTATTGTCTCCTTTCCCTCTCGCTCCCTTCCCCGTTTATTTTTTCCCCTACTCTCCTCTCCTTCCTTCCTACTCCTCGTCCTTCTCTCTTCTCTACCCTTTCTCCCTCCCTCTTACCCTCCTTCTCTACCTTCAGTTTTTCATTCTACTTCCTTCCTTCCTCTCTCGTCCCCCTCTTTTCCCTTACACATCTTTCTCGTCAGTTCTATCCCTTCCTTCCTCCCTCCTCTCGTTTCTCCCCTTCCCTTCCCACTCAAGTATATTTTTTTTCCTTCCGTTCCCTCTCTCCCTCCTATCTCCCTTCTCATTTTTCCTCCGTCCCACCTCATAACGTTTCCTCCTTTCTATCATCTCTCCCTCCCTCCCTCCGTCCCTCAATTACTCTCTCTTTTTTCCCTTCCTTATCAGCTCTTCTCTCCTCATTCCTTTCTTATCATATACTCCCCTCTTTCCTTCCCTATCATATTTTCCCCTTCCTTCTCCACTATTTCCTTCCCTATCCTACCTTTCCCCTTCCCTCCCCTCTTCCTCCTCTTTCCTTCCACGGTCATATAACCTCTTTTTCCTCCCTACTTTCCTCCCTCCATCTTCCCCCTTCCCTTCCTCCTGTTCTTTCCCTGTCTTTTATCTTCACTTCCTCCCTCCCTGCCTCCCTTACCTCCAGTCCTTCCCACAAGTCAATATAGCCACGGGAGGGGAGGGGAGGGGAGGGGAGGGGAGGGGAGGAGGAAAAAGGGGGAACTTAGGGTCTGCTCGGGGTTCCAGCAGAAATTGGGTTGCTTCCGGATATAAACCACTCTCTACCGCTTTAACCTCTGGAGTCCACAACCGCATTATTCTTCCTTTAGACTTACCTCCACCACAAGATATTTATTCACACCTACGAAGAACCTCTGGCGGTGAAAGGGGTAAATTTAGACATCCATACAATTTCATCTCGAAAAATCTCCTCAGAATCTATGTAATAATCGTCTGGAGGTAGCAATAAAAATACGTCATCGGACTGAAGAGGTGAGGTAAAGTGTGTGTGTGTGTGTGTGTGTGTGTGTGTGTGTGTGTGTGTGTGTATGTGTGTGTGTGTGCAGGAAAATTCACTGTTCAAATATTCCACTAATGAAATAATGTCGAATATTACACAAACATAAGATACAAAATACAATAACATGTAGCCTAAATCAAAGTGCAGCTTAACTCCACACACACACACACACACACACACACACACACACGGTGGGGCTGGGGGCGGGGGAATATACCCTGTGAAGATGGGCACTGTAGGCTACGTGGTTTGAGTGCAGCGAGAACTGATACTTGAGTTTTCTGCACCAATAACAACAATACAAGTTCCACGTCTGGTGTTTTGCGTCATAATCATCATCATCCAGACCTTCTTTCCCACCCCCTCACAGGCAGAGAGAGAGAGAGAGAAATTCAGTATATTCCATCTGCAGCAGCTCAGCGAGAAACAAGATGCGACAGTAAGTTACACCATCGCGCCGCTCCTGAAGACTTTATAACGAGCGCGGCAAAGTCCTGTCACTTTATATCAGGACGTATCATCACACACCCGGATGTCGGAGGGTTGAGGGAGAGGGTGGCTGGAAAGGTGGGGGGCTGGGGGAGAGGGTGGTTGGAAGGGGAGGATTGGGAGAAAGAAGGTTGGAGGGGAGAACTGGGGTGGAGGGGAGAACTGGGGGGAAGTGGGAGAGGTGGGGGCATCGGGAGAGATGGAGCGATTAGGGGAGAGGGAGGTTGGAGAATCAATGGAAGTGGAAGCGTTGACAGGGGTCTGGGGGAAGGAGGGGAGCTGACAGGGGAGCTGGAAGAAGGAGAATGCTACAAGGGGGCGAGGAGGAGTTAACGAAGAGAGTGGGGAGAGTAAAAATGGAGTTACTGAGTAGACTGTGTACAGGTGGAGTGGGAAGAAAGGAAAAGACAGACCGAAACAGAAAGGAGTGGATGTTGGAGGGAAAGTTAAGCCAAAAGAGTGGGAGGGATGTGTGGGAAGGGGGAGAGTTAAAGGAAAGGGGAAGTAAGGGAAAATGGAAGAGGAAGAGTGGAATGATGGATGCAGCAGAGGTTGGTGGATGAAACAGGTGGGAAATATGGAAGGTGGGAATATGGTTGAAAGGAAGCCCGTGAGTAAGACTGACATGGAAGGAAAAAGATGGGGGCAGGGGAAAGAACTGGATGAGGAGGTAAGTGGGAGGGGTGGGCGTTGGATGGGGAGGTTAGTGGGAGGGGGAAGCGTAGCAGAATAAGGTAAATGGGGAGCGGACAATGGTTGGAGAGAGAGCTCAGCGGGAGGGGACAGCGTTGAGGTAAGTGAGAGAGGTAAGTGGGAGGGGTGAGCGTTGGAGAAAAAGGCAAATGGGTGGGGGACAACGGTTAGGGGAGAGGTAAGTGGGAGGGGAGACGCTGAAGGGATATATAAGAGGAAGGGGACAGCGGTGGAAGAGGAGAGAAAAGGGAGGGAAAAAGTTGGAGAGGGAAGTCAGCAGGAAGAGAATATGAAGAAAAAAGAGTCCGTGAGAAGACTGGAATTAGTGCCTATAAACTGCACAAACGGCATTAAGGCAGACATCAGCCTTTATTCTTGTCTCAATCGTCCCTTACACCACGACCCTCTACAGCAGATATTTCATCCAGATCCCCAGTTGTCGTACCGTTGGAGGGAAGATCAATGGAGAAACCTGTCAGTGAAGGTGACATGTAGACGGGAGGGAGGGAGGGTAGTGGGGGAAGTGGAAGAGAGGGAAGACTGAAGGGGGAGGGAAAAGAGTGGAAGACTAAAGGGGAGTGGAGAGAACACTGAAGGGGGAAAGAACAGGGAGGGGATGAGGCTGAGGGGAAACAGGAGGGGAAAGGGGGAGGGGGAAATGGGTGGAAGGGAGCTACGGTGACAGTAGGAAGGAAAAAAGAAACTGGAGCGAATGGAAGGGGAGAGGGAGGAAAGAGGTGGGAGAGGCTGGAGGGAATGGAGGGGGAGGAAAGATGTGGGAGGGGCTGGAGGAAATGAAGGGAGAGGAAAGAGGCGGGAGGGGCAGCAGAGGCAGTAACCTGGCTGAGTCCCCTGCTAACGAAGCGGTAAACTGGAGGATGGAGTGTCTTGGGGGGGACATGAAAAAATATCATTACACGACCGCAGCACGGGAAACCATGACGGCAAAATATACACAAAAATATTACTGCGTGGAAATAATGACAGGTAAACACAATACTACTACACTACTGGGAGAAAATACTGAATGGTAAACACGTAATAAAACACAAAAAAAAACACACGTTATCGAATGAATACGCTTGAATCGAAACTCACACAAAATAACACAAATATTGAGGCATAACATCAAATGGCTATATCAAGAATACACTAAGATCACAAAAGTTATCTAATAAACACAAACACACTATTGAAGGAAAAATCATGACAGGCAAACACAAATGGCACGAAAAACGCAGAAAACACACGTTAAAGACGGATATTACAATGACACAAACATATAATATAAGTAAACAAATTTTATGAAATCCACACAACACACGGAGGAAGGAACATACTAAACACACACACGAAAACACACAAATAAATATTACTCAAGCAGTACACTGAAAAACATACCATTTCTTTCAGCCATTAAATAGGAATAATACTGAAATGCTTGTAGGCAGTTAGAATATTACGCAAGACACCTAAGAGAACATATGGTGTGCAGGGTGTGACAAAGGTAAGTGTTACGAAGGGGTGCCAGGGCAGAAGGTGCAGGACGGAGGCTGTGGAGTGGGGCAGTGATAGGCAGAGAGGGTGTGGGTGGCAAAGTAATGAGAGAGAGAGAGGGGTGAGGGGCGGGATACTGATAAGAGTTACGGCTAGGTGTAGGGAGAGGGGTAGAAAAATTGTGTAGGGATAGAAAAGATATGGCGTTAGGGCAGGGAAAGTAGAGACAATGAGGTTATGCGGGTGGGATGATGATAGGAAAGGGTGTGAGAGGGTTGGAAATGGGGAGAGAGGACGATGGGGATGGGACACGGGCGTCAGGATAGGACGATGCACAGAACACAAGCTGGGGGTGAGGAGGGTGATGTGTGTGGGGGAGATCTACGTATGGGGAGGGGCAGGATGTGTGTGAGCTGGAAAGTGATTGACTAGGAAGATGGGATACTGGCAGAGAGGGTGTGGGGTGGGATGACAGATAGAGGGTGTGAGGAGGGACAGTGATGGAGAAAGTGTGTGCGAATGTGGCAGTGTTTAAACATGGGAGATAGATAGACAGACAGACAGAGAGAAGGGGGGGGGAAGGACGGGGAGTGTGTTAGTGGGTATAGGAGTGTGGCAAGACGAGGGTGCGTGGGGTAAATTCTGGTCCGGAGGGAGGCCAAATGTGTGGAATATAAAGCTGTGGGGATAAAACCAAGAGGGTGGAAAGAGAGCCAAAGTTATGCGATTGGAGGCAATTCCTGAGGAGAAAAAATGGGGGAAATGGGCATGGGGTGTGGAGGGCAGGGTAGGTGGGCTGATGGCATTGTTCATTATGGAAGGATGGGATGAGTACCGAGGAAAGTGTGGTGGGGAGGAGGGAAAGGGAAAAGGGAGAGGGGAGAAGGAATAAGAAGGGATGAGAGAAGATGGAGGGAGCGAAGAAGTGGGAGAAAAGGAAGGGGAAGCTGAGGGTGAAGGGAAGAAGGAAAGGGAGGAGAGTGAAAAGACAGAAAATGTTGTGCAGTGGGAGGGAAGTCAAGGAGAGAAAATTGGAAAAAAGGGCAGGCAGGGTGTGTGGAGGGCAGTGGGTGGGTGGGTGGGACGGTTCGTGTTCTAGATTGAGGGGGAGAATATCGAAGCTAGTGGGTGGAGGGGAAGGGAAGGGGAGAAGAGAGGGGAGAAATTGAAGATGGATGAGAGAAAAAAAAAAAGGAGAGAAAGGAAGGGGTTTGGGGAAAGAGAGGGAAGGGAGGATAAGAAGAGGGGGAGAGGAAAAGGGGAGAGTGATGGAGGGGAGAAGAGAGAAAGGATGAGAGACGGAAACGAAGAAAGAGCAAAAAAGGAAGGGGAAGGAGGGAAGTGAGAGAAGGGAATGAGGGTAAGCGAGAAATAGGGCAGGATGAAAATGAAAGATACAGGAGGGAAGGAAGAGAGAAGGAAGGAACTGAGAGAGCATGAGGGGGAGGGAAGAGGAAATAGGAGAGGCAAGGGAAGGGAGCAATGAAGGGAATGTCGAGAGAAGACAGACGGGAAGTGACACTGGGTGGATGTGTGTGTGTGTGTGTGTGTGTGTGTGTGTGTGTGTGTGTGTGAGGGGGGGGAGGGAGGTGAGGAGAGGGAGTGAAACTAAGGCAATAAGAGTGAGGGAGGCTGCGTGGTTGACATACTAACAACGCTTCGTACCATAATGCGGTTCAGAGCTACCCGGAGTTACACAGACGTACAGACCACACACAACACCCTTCCCAAGTCACCTGGTCTATATTACAGAATGAATTACGAATATGAATGAGGTAGTGAGAGTGTGAAAATAAGTATGTGAAAGACTGTGAGCACGCGAGAAGTGAAAGCGAGTGAATACGTGAGGGAAAGGGTGAAAGTGAGTGAGCATGTTGGAAAGAGATGAAGTTAGTAAATGCATAAGGAAAACGAATGAAAGTGAGTGAATATAAGAAGAAGTGAGAAAGTGAGAGAGGAGGTCAGAGTCAGTGGGAGAGAGTGTGAGTGAGTGAGAGCTGGTCCGTGAGGGAGAATGAGGTTGATAGACTAACTGCAGTTCGTACCATAACGAGGTTGGGAGAGCCCTCGCACCACTGCACACACACACACACACACACACACACACACACACACACACACACACACACACACACGCCAGCATCACTAACCCTCATAATGAATATAAATATCTATGTCTTGATGCTGTGCCAGTGATTAATGACTATCACGCTACACACACACACACACACACACACACACACACACACACACACACACACACACACACACACACACACACACAAACTTCAAATCTATATATATCTGAACCAACAAATTCGAAAGAGCCAACTTCCCTCATCCAATAACACGCTCACCTATTCCCCGTGCCTACTAAAGCTCTTTCCCTGTTAGGCGGCTTAAGCAGGGGCAGCCACTGACCTACTTCCCCCTCTGTCCACACTGACCTCGATACTTCTCTCTAACGAAAAAATACGCATTAAATCTCTTCGTCCATTCAACAAGATGACGTTATTTTCAATTTATTCTTGCTGTATCCGGACGGCCTCATTCAGCTTTGGTATTCAGACCGTATCCAGCCAAGAACAACAATTCAGTACGTCTCTCCGCATAATCTTTCAACACGACGACGTACTTCCATTTTATTCTTGTTAACTGCGAACGATTCTACTCAGTTTTAGGATACACTTTTCCAACTGGAGGGGTTAGTGACAGGGCCCACTGACCCCATTCGCTACCAGTGGGCTATGTATGCTGAATATAATCGTCTGGTTACGGAAGGAATATATATGCTACGGCAACGGACTGAAGAGGTTAATCTATTCAATACGAAGTCTCTTTCCAATCTGTTCTTGTTATTTCCAGACGATTTCGTAAAGGAAAAAATATATATATATCTCGTTATGAAAAAGTTACCGATGGCTATAAACTTGACTCTTCCAGTTCGACATTTCTCTCTTGAGCTGAATAAAATCGGCCAGAAGTAGAGAGAATAACCAAATATAAAAAAAAAGACATCGTATTGGTGGTACTCCTTATATCTCAACCAGTTAGGGAAAAGAAGAGTGTTTGAATTTTAGATATTCCTCCGAAGTTGAAAAAACAAAACAGCCAAACGGTAGCCATAATAGAAAACAAGTCGTCAGTGGAGTTAAAATATAATCTAGTTCACGAGAGCCATTATGCACTTCGGGTATCTGATACTAATCTCACAAAATCCCGAAATTATAAAAGCGTACACACATTAGTATCCGAAACAGCCAATCATGCACGTTTTCTCACGCATCCCAAGTTACATCGCAAATTTATCTGACTATTAAATATCTCCAATATCCGGAAATTACAGTATTCGACAAGCGCAGATTAACTCCCATTCCGCCAATAAATCTCTGCACTTTCCCCGAACTCCCCTTAAAACTCACTGTATTTACTATCCCTACTGACTCACTCCAAATGCCTAAAATATCTCGAAACTTTTTAAGGGTACACAAAGCGGTAATGACTCAGATTTTCCTGCACACACACACACACACACACACACACACACACACACACACACACACACAAATTTTCTCTCAAACTCGGGCAAGCTAAGGGGAGGTATGTGTGATGGCCCCGTAGCTCTCATCCCCCTCTCCCCCCTTCACCACCTTCCTCCTCCTCCTCCTGCTCCTACTCCTTCTCTACCCTCTTTCCCTTCCTCCTTCTCCTCCTCTCTCTCCAACCTCCTTCCCTCTCCTCCCCCCCAGCTGCTGGAACTTCACCCATCCCGGTGCTTTACGTCCACCACCAGTTTTAAATGAAGACTCGCCCACCCTCTTTTGCATACACCCTCACCTCAAGGAATCTTTAATATAACCCAAACTTGATGTTTAATATAGAGAAAACTGCACCCATGAATTTCTATTCCTTAGCCCAGCTCGCGTCATTTTATATACAGCCCACAGGCATTTTTATTTTCAATCTACCGTCTCTCATATTCATCCACCTTCTTCAGCAATTTTATATAGTTCTTCGTCACTAGAATATCTAAAACTGTCACACTTCTCTTCAATCTGGTTCGCTAACAAGGACATTAATTTCAATCGTCGGAACCATCCCCTTTTGGCAGACGCTTTACTGTTACTAATATCAGATAAAGATAGTCATCAGTTTTATGCGACTTTTTAATGAGCAAGTATGGAGTGCTACACAAAATACGAAGATGTATGGATTCACGTGCATCGATGTGTGTATATGTGTATGTGTGTGTGTGTGAGAGAGAGGGGGAGTTCCTCCTTCCAGACCGGGAATACAAAAGAACGAAAATCATACAACATACAACCATGAAATTACACGCTCTCTCTCTCTCTCTCTCAAGCAGCCAGACAACTACACAGGGTCATAAAGTCTGTCTCCTAGACGCACATAAACATGTAACCAGAACCTTTCCTCCTCCCTTCCACACCTGTACTTCAGACACACACACACACACACACACACACACACACACACACATATGCGAGCTGGAGGCGGGTGAGTCACAGATGGCGTTCGGGAAACACAAGCACCTGCATACACAAACACCTGGGCCACATACACTCACGAGAATACAATACACAAATACACAAGCAGCTGCATACACAAACTTTTAGGCTTTATACACAAACAAGCACTTGCAGACACAAACATCTAAGTTACACACACACACACACACACGAGAATACCTGACATTCATATACAAGCACCGGCATATATAAACACACAGGCGAAAGAAACACAGGACCTAGCATACACACATACACAGATAATATACGGCCATCCTCACACAGAAGGGAAAGTCACAAAAGAGAATATAAAACCATGATTGCTACTTAACTTTAAACCACTAAACCCACATACCACATACACACACGTCTCTCCACACATACGCAACAGATATAAACAGCTGTAAACACATATACACCGAAAAAACACACAAACATAGCCTGAAATAACACAGAGGGACACAACCGGGTCGGAATATACGTACGAAGGTTGGAGGAGGGAGGTATAGGGGTGGGGGGTAAGTCACAGATGGCGTCCGGGCAACAAAGAGAATTAAGAGCAGGGACAATGTGATTTAGGCTCGTCCCGGCGCCCGTTGCATCGCCTACCCGTCCACCTGAATATTTATCCACCAGGGAAAGACGCTCCCCAACGCGACACCTGCTGCCTCTAAGACCAGTATTTTAGTGTTACTCTTTGTTTATGCACGAGCTTTACGGTGTTCTCCTTCTAAGACTGGAGAATCTAATGGAGATCTATGACAACGCCTATAATCGATGAGAAATTTCTAGGCCTCACTAGACTCCAAGAGAATAAAAATAGATTACGCCTACTTGACTGTTACCGGTAATCACTTCTCACGTATTACTGAACAAGCCTCAAGTTCTGATGACAAATTCTGAAGCATGTGATGACTGTCTGCTTGACTGATTACACTGATCCCGACAGAGTAAAGTCAAAGGTCACTATCACAGTATACCAAGAATGCATGAAAAAAAGAGGATAAAACAAAGAATCTCGCTCATTAAACTTCATACACGATCCTAAAATAATACTATATAACAGGTGGTGATGATAAAACATGCATGGCCTTCTGTTTCGTTCCTCTACACTATGTACTGTGGTATGCGTCCCTTCACATGCTTGCATATCTATGGACCCTGCGGTTTATACCGATCATAATTAAACACAACGTGACACATAAAAACCGCCAATATAACAAATATAACACTTATTTCACATGCCTTAATGTTACTACTGACACCCATTTACCATTTGTCCTTCAACAGGATCGGTATGGCTCTCCCACAGAGAGGTTCCGGTCCTGCAGTGGACGTAATATGGACAAATACTGATACAGGTCAATCTGATAATTTTTGGTGTTATTGCGGTGTTAAATGAAGTCAATATTTACGGTGTTTCACTATTTATCAACAGGTACCACTTCGTGGTAACCTATAATATAGGTCCATCCTGAACTGAATAAAGGGATACTTGCATCTACCATTTATATTACAAATATTTATGCTCGTCTTGACAAACACCGGTGTCTTCTCCCACCAACAATCAAATTTACGAGGCAGGCCAGAGTTATTCCGGTGGAGCCAATATTTTAGAAGCGAGGAAATCTACATAATTTGATTTTGATGTGATACCGCCGCCTCACGTCCAGCTCACACTCCCCCACAAGGCCAGCCATCCCGCCTGCCCACTGGACATGGCAGCTCAGGCCAAGCATTTATGAACGATCTTAATTAATAAAAAAAAATGTGTAACAATTCAATATTACCAAAGACCGCGTTGAATGACGTTATATTTTTTCTATATGAACTCGAGTTTGACTGTGCAGTGTTTGGTAGCTGTATGAATGAAGGCAAACATATAAATAATATATACAACTCTAGCTAAAGATAGTTTTTAAAGACGACCCTAGGCAGGCACGCTAACAGGCAGACGGACACTGAGTCACCACCAGCTCTGGACAGTTTCCGTGGTAATCTTCCAGTTTCTACTCTTCACGCCAAATACGTTTTAATATACTCCTCTGATTAAACCTTTCTAAAATTAGAGAAACAGCTCACACGAGTCTTGTAACTTTCAAAGCACAATTATTAACTAAATGGCTTTCGAGTTTCAACCCTTTCTCAATAAAATCGTCATTCGCCAGCCACAAAAAAATATATATATTCGTGCAATAATTCCAGTAGAAGCAATACGCCACAGTCACCTAAGTCTGTAATATATCATCTGCGTGTTGTACATGATATGACATCCTGAAGTACACACGCCTAACAAGATCAATGACTGACAGCTATAATCCCACCCTAACCAACGACGCGTTTTCATTTTTTTTTTTACTTTTTTTTAAAGCCCACTTTAGTCAAAGCCTTCTGGACCTTCCAGAATCACACCCGAACCAATACCACGTTTTTTTTTTTTTTTTACTGACTGGTCGAAGCCATCTAAACCTCAAGGATGCTGCTTGCGATAATGGACATGAGACCGGTACCATCAAGAATGCTGCTCCTACTGGCTGGAGGATCGTGTGGGAGGGGCCATGATATCAACTGGGCTATATGATGAAAAAGAAAAGGATGACAATAACCCAATTTAACTAATAATATCGGTGTTATTAGCTCACACGTTATTATAAAAGAAAATAAGTGATAGCTCGGTAGCCTATTCACTGTACGATCAAGACAGTGGGGTTTTACTGCGCCAGAGGGAAATAAACATGCAGCATACCCTGTTAGTGAAAACAGAGCTATAATTATCGCAGACAGTGATTACAGTATTTGTTCTTTACGAGTTATTACTGGGAAGTAGATGTAAGTGTCGTCTTTAACTTATTATAATCCACAGGTTCACAAATTCTGCATTTTAATTCAGGTATAAATGAGTGACATCTTAAAATGTATATCTAAGTATTCATTTTCCTGAAAATCTACATTATATCACAATCCTATGTCAGTATTTGCGGTCCGGTCAGTTGATGCTAAATTCATTGTGTGTGTGTGTGTGTGTGTGTGTGTAAAACGCGCATCGTTGTGCGCAGGAGAGGTTCAAAGCAGTCTTTCATCCGCATTACATCCATCTTGCCCGGATCTGTCTTCCCTTTAGAGCCATGGGACCGGTCTGAACCGGCGTACAGAGCCCTTATTGGAAAAAAAAAAAAATGCGGCTCAAGGAATCTACTAGACGAAGGAGAAGGTTTGTCGTCTGTCGGCAAACTTGCCCTCTGCTCTTTAACTGGGAGAGGTGAGAGAGTGGAACAACAATGGTCAATGAATTTATACTGTTAAATGCATCTAGCCTGAAAAATCTATATCTGTTTACAAATACGGGCCTACCAGGGATCAAATACCTAGGACCTAATATCGCAGAAGTACAATACATCCACAATCACAATACGCCCACAGTAAATTTTCTGGGACATTACTGAACCCCACATCGTTTCCATACCAAACCAAACGGCAACCCGGTAACTAAATACAGTGGCGTAAACAGAGGGAAATATTAATCATGTGCGGGACGTGAGCAAGAATATATATGGAACTGTTTGGCCTTTTTCCACCACCCGATGGACAGCCCCGTCAGTTAATCATACACGTGGGTATTATTGTTCCTGCTGGTGGGTGGTGTGAAAATGGTGTATTTTTGGCAGCCCCTCTCTCTCTCTTTCTGTGTGTGTGTGTGTGTGTGTGTGTTCAGATCCCATTCCTGACTGCCTGATATTTCCCGTTGCTAAATTTACTTATAATTGCCGTAACCTCGCCCATTCAGAGCTTTATTTATGCCATCACTTACTTCCTTCTTTAGTAATTATCTCCAGCTGGCATTATCTCTTGCTTCCTTTATTTATCCCCCTACTTAGATCCTCCTTTAGTTATTACCTTGAGTTGGCATTATCTCTCGCTTTACTACCTTCTCTGGCAATTATATCGAGTCGTATTGATCTTCTCATCCGTGGTGCTTCCCCCCCCTGTCTTTATTTTATTATCTTCCTTCCCTTAGTTCCTTCATTAGCAATTATCCCCAGCTGTGTTCATCTTTTATTCAAGGCTGATTTGTTTAATTTTGTTAGTCCCTTCTTTTATTCCTTCGTTTGCAGTTATCTCGAGTTTTACAAGGTGATTTTTATTTATTCGAGAACCCTAATTAATTCCCATATATTAATACTATGAGTTAGGAATCTTAAATGTTCCGAATCACTTCATGTCGAAAGGTCTTATCTGAGCTGAATATATTCGTGTAGGGACTGTAAGAATACGTCAGACGCCACAGCAGTGAAGGGGTTAACGTGTCCTAAGCAGAAATAAACTGGTAACGAAAAGGCGCCGACGACAACATACAGTACCACCCTTAGACTAATTCACCTTATCTTTTAACACGTCACTACAACGCCCCTTAGGCTTCACTCTTCAACCCCGAGGATCGACTTAGCTCTGGCTGACACCTGACGATTTTACTCGTCACTGGGAAGCCTCCTGAAGTCTGAGAGTTATTACATCGTTCGGTGGTGTCAAAAAATAATCTTTAAAAATGTCATCGTGCTTTCAGGGTTAATGGGCTACTTTAAGTCCCACCACTAACAGACAGCCTCAAAGCTGTATACAACAGTTTGATGACAGCAAGAGTAATAATAAGACCATTTCAAGATTTTCGATGACAATTCCACCTTCTTTTGAGAATACATGTATTCTGAACGGATTTTAAACTACGAGTACACTGAGTTTACCTTACGACCCAAATGATCTTCGGTTTATTCACGTGTCATCCCAGACTATTCCAACCTCATTTTAGCCTCCATACTGGTAACGATTTAGGCAATTTTATTCCAATTTAACTCTATTTCGTCATTTGTTCAGCACCTTTCTCGAGTATTCTTTCGTGATTCGCATAATGGCGCTTTTCTTACTTTTGCGACTGTCAGAGAGGTCCTCTTGTGCACGCTGATGCCTTGCAACCGATTGACAACTACTGTCAGATAAGGGCAAACCTCTCCATGGCAAAGAGGTTATGAGAGAAAGATGGCATAATCATCCTTTGGTCGATGGTAAGTTCCCTGTGGCGAGTAAAATAATCTCTGACGTCTACAGTAAATTACCTAACTCGTCAGCCTCGTAACGAGGATTAATCGAGACAGCTTTTCGACCCCTGTGGCTAACGAAATTGTCTGGCCAAAATACCCAAGTCATCAACCATCCTTTGAAGGTTCACTTCTTCACCACAAGGACATATTTTAATTCTCCTCCTCCTCCTACAAATTTCATATAACCTTGGCAACACCTCTCGCAGTGAAGGATATGGAAACGATCATCATTAAATTACTCCATTATGAACGGTCTCTCCAACGTTGAATAAAATCGCCATAAAGAAGCAATACTAAAAAAAAAAAAAAAATGTTCTCGGCCTGAAGGAATAGCGCTTCTAACCCTTTCGCTATAGGGGTCTCTATTAAGCCGAATAAGTGGGAAGCATGATTAATTCTTCGAGATCAAAGAGTTAACTTGGTGGGCGAGGTAGAGTACTCCTTATATCATGCTGGTATTAGACAGTACTGCCCTTACTAACTCTGCACTCTGTAATTACTTCAGGCTTTGTGGTGACCAGGCACGCCAGTATCACCATATGGTTGTAATACACGGTCTGTAAATTCACAAGGTAGAACTACTTTCGTTTGCTATAATCGCCGTAGTCTTTCATGTTTTTATAATATCGCTTTGTTTACTGACGGAGTGTTTTTGTATGAGAAAAAAAAAAAGTACTTATCCCAACATTCGACTTCCTATCAGCCTAATAAATCACCTGGTATTAACAATAATTAATTTCTTTCCTCTTGCTACAACCAGGTAATTTTACTCAGCAAAAGGGAACGCCTATCAGATAAAGGGATACAATGAAGCAGACTGTGACTTAATACAACTCCATCATGGTCAGAACCAAAAAAAGCTGTGGAATTTGTTATCATATTACTTTGTTTCACTCAGACACTTACTCAGCAAGCTTCCACAATATTTTAATTTGGTATAGTAGTTTCCGTAAGTTACAAGGACTTCTAAACAAAAGACGAGGTGGTCTGCTCAGCCCGCCTCAGCTTCAAGCGTGACTCATGCAGCAAGCTCTCCTCCCCACCTACCTTGCCAGCTGTCCCATCACCACGCACTCCTACCACAACCAACACTCACTCCACAAATATCCTGGTGCTCAAAACCTCACAAATATTGCCCTACATACACAAGGCTGGAGAATTTATCCTACTTGTCTGCATAATTCAGGCACTTACAAAACAAGCTTCCATCGATTTAATTTTGGTGTAATAATTTCTGTACAAATTATTCCTGTAACCGTGTGGTATTTCTAACAATAAATGAGGTACAGTGCTCAGTTCCCCTCAGCTTCATGCGTGACTCATGCACCAAGTTCTCCTCCCTCATCTTCCTTACCAGCTGCTCATCCTCAACAAAACCAACATTCTTTCACCAAATATCCCAACACTCAAAATTACGCAAATACTGATCTACTTGCACACATATCCCTCTATTCCAGTAGTGATGAGAATGTTGCGTTTTACATCTTACCATCTCTTTCCCCTCGCCACGCGCTCTTACCAAAACTAACACGTTCACCAATACTCTAGATCCATTACCATATAAATATCATTCTAAAGACACAGACAACTATCCGTTATTTCATTAAAGAGAAGTCTGTTTTTCACCTCACCAGCTGCTCCCCTCACCACGCACTCCTGTCAAAACCAACACTTTCACCATTCAATCCTAAATACACAAACATCTCTCCGTTATTGTACTGATGAAAAGGGTCCGCTTTTCACCTCACCATCTGCTCCCCTCATCACGTACTCCTACCCCCTAACTCATATACCCGGTTCCCAAGCACCTAAAATCATACAAATATCACCCTACACAAACAAACCACTCTCTATATCCAGTATTTATGACGAGAATGTTCTATTTTTTCTTCTAGTGGCAACCATCTGGAAGGGCCATCTGGGCGGAAACTGCGTCATACCACGTAGGTGTACGGAAGGTTAGAGGTCGAGGTGGAAAGTTTTTCGGCTAAGGACGGCGAGTAACGATAATGAGGAATAATTCTGGAAGGTAATGCAAGGAGAAAGATTGGATGGAGGGAAGAAGGTTGGAGGCAGGGAGGGAGGGGGAGGTGGGGCGCGGCTGTTGGTCTACTCACGCTCAGGCAAGATGGCTTCCAGACACCAGAGGACTGATTGATCGGTGGATGGAGGAGGCGGACGAGGGAAGAGCTGCTAAGTGGAGCTGGGAGTCAGTCCAGGGGCCCCGGGGAACTACCAAGGCTGCCTGATCGCTACATGCCTGCCCGCCGCCACCATCTTCGCCCTACAAAACACAAAAATCCCGGAGTAGGAGAGGTGAGGGCGCGAGAGGCAGCACCACCCGCCAGAAACACAGTGCGCGGGGAAGGGTCCAGGCGGCCGCTCACGTCACTGCACACGCCTGCGTCCTGCAACCCGCCCACTCCACTTCCAGAGCCGCCACCCACCACTACACACACACTCCTCACATATTGATAATTAACACACCAGTTTCAATTCACTTTTATAAATACTCCCCACCGACTGCAATATGAATCACCCGGAAGGCACTGGGGGTCATACACAAAGCAAAAGCCTCCTCACACACACTCCAATTAAACACAGCGGTCAGCAAATGACGTAAAATGACGTCACCTTAGGTCGAATCCGGACGACAGACACCTGACATGCGATGAAACAAACACTTGCACACATATTTCTCTTCTCTCTCTTTCTCGCCCCTGGTCTACGGAAGAGACGAAAAAATAAAAATAAACTCCAGGTAATTCCGAGGTGCAAAAAGGGAGTCAGGATTGTCATTCAAGTGGAAAGTTGAAACCCCTGTGGGCGAAACCTGGCAACCTCGGCCTCGCCACGACATCGATTGCGGGTCAAAACGGAACAGAAAAAAAGGACAAAAAAAGGCAAAATAAAAACAAAAAATGAATATTAAAGTGTGTTGCATAATTAGAGGAAGGATGAGGGCAAGCGACATAGGGGCGACACCAGATGCTGGTAGTAAGTTATGGTGGTAATTGTGGTGGTGTGGTGATGATGAATATTTGTGTGAGTGGCTGCTGTGGTTAAAGATGTGGTAGTCGTGCTGGTCATTTAGCTGGTGGTGATAGCAGCTGTGTTTAAGGTGTACGTAGGGGCACAATTACTGGTTCATCTGACTTGGTGGTGGTAGCAGGTTGCGGTTGGATTCGTGGTGGTGGTGATGGTTGTCTGAGTGCCATATGTATTTAAAGGGATGGTGGTGGTGATGGTTGAGTTACAGCTAGCCTAGTTTAACAAAGGTGGTAACGAAGGCAGTTGTATTTGTGGTACGTTTGGTGTCGTGATTGTGACAGGTGTTTGTCTGAGAGGCAGCTGTAGCTAATCTGGTGGTGGAAGTTGTGACTGAGGTGGTGGTGGTGCCGGTTGTTTGTGTAGTTGTAGTTGTGGTAATTAATGCTTGAAGTTGGTGGTGATGGCAGTTGTGTTGACGGTAGACGTGGTGGTTACGGGTGCATGTTTGAGTGGTGAAGGTCGAGTTATAGGAGGTTTAGCTTGACTGATGGTTATACACTTTTGGTCTGGTGTAGTTGTGGTGTAGTTACTGGTTCTGTTAACCTGGTGGTGGCAGTAGTTGTGTTGGTGACAACTGTGATGGATGGGTCTTTGGGTGGCAATATATTAAAACTATGGTGTGCCAAAGTGTGGTGTTAGTTTAGCTACGTTGGTGGTGATGTCAGTTGGTTGGTGAAAGCTGTGAATGAGGTGGTGGTGAGAGATGTCTGTTTGAGTGGCAGCTGTAGTTTAAAGAGGCAGTGGTGGTGTGCACTGTACTGGTTCAGCTAACTTAGTAGTGACGGCAACTATGTTGGTGGTAGCTGTGGTTATGGTGGCATTTTTGATGGTGACAGTGTGGCACATGTGACGTTGGTCTGAGTGGCAGCAACATTATATTTTATTTTCGTTTCCTTCACACGATTTCATTCAGCTTTGGGGAGATCTCGTATAGAAAGGGGGTAAATGAAGGACATATCAAACCTCTCCAGTTTGACGTGTCTCTCAGTGTCTGACCAAAACTGCCTGGAGATATCATGAACAAAATATAAACTGGGTCATCGGAGAGCTGTGAAAGTGATGGTGCTAAGACTGGCTTTCGTTGTTAATTTAATAAAACGGCAGTGATGGCAGTTGTGGTGGTGGTAGGCGTGGTGAGACGGTGGCATGTTTGGTGGCAGTTGTGTGGTGGCAGATTTATTATTAGCCTGAGTGTACAATGAAATTAAAGTGGTAGACATAGTGGTTGGCATTGATTTCGTGGGTGGCTGAGCTAAGCTGGTGGTAATGACAGCTGCGCTCTTGCTATGGCTGAAATGGTGGCAGGTTTGGCAGTACCTGTGATTAGGGTGTCAGTGACGGATTTAAAGCTGGGTGGCATGTATGATGGTAGTTGTGTGGTGGAAGACACGGAGTTGCCTTGATTAACAATTGCTCCACTTCCAGGACTTACTTTTTCTTTCCTTGCAAATTTTAAGATTTTGTTCAACGAATGCTGATTTAAGTTATTTTGGCTATAGTTAACACGTTCGAAAAAAAAAAATCTAAGCAGAAAAAACCGTGTGGCGGTAGCAACAAAAACAACAGACAGCGTTACCAGACTGAACTGACAGTTAATGTGACGATGGTGAGGGGTAAGATTTGCATTTGTAGTTGGCTTAGATCAGCTGGTTGTGGTGATGATGGTGCTGGTGAAGTATGCGGCGATGTGGTGGCGACGAATTTGTGCTTGGGTGGCAGGTACTTAAAAAAAAAAAAAAGTGGTGGCAGAATTACAGTATTGGTGCTGTTGTGTGGTGATGGCTGCTGTGCTGGTGGTAGTGGGGTGGTGATGGCTGCTGTGCTGGTGGTAGTGGGGTGATGATGGCTGTGTGCTGGTGGTAGTGGGGTGGTGATGGCTGCTGTGCTGGTGGTAGTGGGGTGGTGATGGCTATGTGGTGGAGGTGCATCTGTGGTTATATCAGCAGTGGTGGAGGCAGTTAGTGGTGTTGTTGGCTTTATTCATTTTTCCTACCTCCAAACAATTCTATTCAGCTTCTTGGAGACCTTCAGTAGTGAAGGGGTAAATGAAGACTGTATCTAAACTCCCCACCACGAAAAATTTCTCCACAGCTGAATAAGTAGTCTAGAGATATCAAGAATAAGCCTAAGCAGTGGCTGGAGTTAACCCCTTAAGCACAAAGACGTATAAAATCTGTTCTTCCTATGTACAGATTATCTTAATCAGCTTAAGATACATATTAGGAACTGGAGGATTAGATACTGTTTCCATTTCTCCCTTGAACACAACGTATCTTTCCTAAGTTGAATTAAATCATCTGGCAGTAGCAAGAAAAAACTAGTGAATGACGTTCTCGAAATGAACGAATGAAATAGGTGGTGATTGATGAAGGATTTACTTTCGTACTTGGCTTAGTTACGGTGGTGAGTAAGGAAGCTGTGTTGGTGGAAGGTGTGGTGAAGTGATGGCATGTTTGGCTGCAGTTGTAGTTAGACTGGCATGCTAGGTTTAGTAAAGTGGCGGCGTAGGACTTGTTTTTGCAGTTTTGTTCATCTACCTCTATTTAGCTACAGTATTTACCTATCTATCCATCAACTGCCCGACGCCACATCCTGTGTGGGTAAAAGGACCTCAAGATGTTTCCATCCCTATTTAGTGACAATCCCTCTTTCCATGACACACCAATCCTCTTTACATACTGTACATGTGCACCAACACCATATCTCTCTACTTCGTTTTCGGCCTCTCTCACTTTCAACTCCCAGCTATCTCCTCATACACTCAGGTCAATCTCTCACTCTTTATTCACTCCACATAATCGAACCATCTCAAAGACTGTCCTTCGATCGCAACAAAGTTGGTGGTAATGGCTTAGTTTTGGAGATATGGTAGTCGAGTGACGCTGTTTTCGCAGCGATAGTAGTCACACTTGTGGTGTTGAAGATGAGACTGCAGTTGGTGGCAGAAACTTTATTGGTACCTATGGTTAAGCTAATAGTGCCTGATAACTCAGTGATTCTGTAGTTAATCCTTTCACTAAGCCACGTCTTCCTTAAGCGAAATATTAAATCATGGCATCAAAATGAATAACAGACAAGAAAAATACAATACAAAGACGTAGTAAAGAGGGTATTTTTTGTTTCCTCCATACATTTATAAATTGCTGAGGGAAACCCCCGGAATTTTCAACTCTTCAGTACAATGACACCTGTTTTTATTTCTATTCTTGCTTTCTTCAGACGATTTTATTCTGTCTGGGGGTCATTTTTTGACGTGAAAAACTCTGATAAAGGCCCTACTTGTCTCTTCACTACATGAGGCCTACCTTGGTTATGGCCGATTGTTTCTAACACTTTGAATGAGGTGTCCCAACACCACGTGTAAATGAAGTATCCCCAACACTGAGTATAAATGACGTCTCCCTATAATGAGCATAAATGACATCGCCCCAGAAATGAGCATAAATGACCTCTCCCCAAAACTGAGCATAAATGACCTCTCCCCAAAACTGAGCATAAATGACGTCACTCCAAAACTAAGTAAAATCGTCAGGCAGAAGTATGAAGCTAAAATAAATAATCCTCGTACCGAAGGAGTTAATTTTCTTTTACATGAAAATGTCAGTGGAGTGAGAAAAGATTAGTAGTTTAGTTAATGGCGGTGGTGGTGGCGGCAGATTTAGTGACTGTTGTGGTGACGAACAATGGTTGTGGTGTTGTGGCGATGGTAGGTATAATGGTGACTATGGGTAAGGCACTGGCGGTGGCAGTTGTGATGTGTGGTAGCTGTGGTGTGGTGTGGTGATGGCTGTGATTATGATGGAGGCTGTGGTTGTGGATGCAATGATGATAGTTGGCTTGATGTTGGTTGTGGTTATGATGTTGATGGTGGCAGTTGTGGTGTGATGATAGATATGGTTATGTTAGCAACTGTGGTCGTGGTTTGGTGGCACTGGTTGTGGCTGTTATGACGGTCGTGGTGTGGTGATAGCTGTGGTTATGGTGAAAGCAAAGTTGTAGTTTTGGGGTGGGATGGAAGCTTTAGTGGTGGCTGTAGTTTTGGTATCAGTGGTATCAAATGTGACGTGATGTGGCTATTTTTGTCATGGCCGTGGCAATTCTCGTAATGGTTATTGTGATGATAGTAGCTTTGATGGTGATTTATGACCATAGAGTGTGTGTGTGTGTGTGTGTGTGTGTGTGTGTGTGTGTGTGTGTGTGTGTGTGTGTGTGTGTGTGAGGTTTGAGGTACGGTAACAGGAAGAGTATGGCAATAATAGTAACAATGGTAAAGCCGTGTGTGGTGTTTGGAGAGCTGAGCTTCCCCTGCTGACCATACCTCTCAGGTTACAGTGTTCAGGCCAGCCACCCTCACCTCACACCCCTTCCTTCCCTTCCTTTCCATTTTCCTCCTTTCGCTCACTTTTCCCTTCAACGTTCCGTCTCTTACTCTCTAGTTCCACTTTCCCTCCCATCCTTCCTCTCCACTTCACCCTTCTCTTTTCGCCTTCCTTTTCTCTTCACCTTTCTCCCCTCTCCCTTCCGATTCCTTCTCTCCCTTTCAAATATGAGTCTTCGTTTCGAACTTCTTATTATCTCTCTTCTCTTCCCCTCCATTACAGTAATATGGGTAATTGTAACAGACACTATGAATGGTAAGTGAGATATGGTAACGTGACTGCTACGGTAATAGTGATAAAGTCTTATGAGTGTTGTGTTTGGGGAGCTGAGATTTCCCCACTGACAAGATCTCTCAAGTTACAATGCTCGTCCCAGCCAACCTCACCTCACCTCACCACCTCATACCTCTTCCTTTCCTTTTCCTTACCTTCTTTCCTACGAACTCTCATTCCTCTCCTCTCCATCCTTCTATTCTCTCCCTTCCCTTCACCATTCTATTCCCTTCCTTCGTCTCCTCACTCTTCTCTTTCCTTCCTCTTCACCCATCTCTTTCCCTCTCCTCCATCCTTCTATTCTCTCAGTTCTTCTCTTCACTTTTCTCTTCCTTCTTTTTCCACGTTTCATTTCTTCCTTTCCTTTTCACCTTTCTCTTCGCTCGCTTCCCCTGCCACCCTTCCATTGCACCTTTCTTTCTTTACCTTCCTTCCGTCCCTTCTCTTTACTCCCTTTCTTCCATTACACGGACATTTGTACTAACACAGGCCTTTCCAAATGTAAGTAATATCGTCTGACAACAGCAATAACCTAAAAGGCGTCGGGGTATTGAAACTATTAATGGTAAGTTTGTGAGGTATGGTAATAACTGCAATAAAGGTAAAGCTGTGTGTGGTGTTTGCAGTGCTGAGCTTCCTCCCGACTACATCTCAAGTTACAGTGTTTCAGCCCAACCAAGCTCACTTCACACCATTACCCATCTTCTTTTTCCTTCAGTTCTCTTCCCTTCCTTTCCTTTCGCTTCCCTTCCCTTCTCTTCATCTCCACTTCAGATATCTCCTGTCCCTTCACCTTCGCCTTTCCCTTCTCTTCTTTTGCGCCTTATCTTCCTTTCTCCTCCACTACACCCTTCTTTTCCCTTCACTTCATCAATCTCTTCTTTCCCTTCCTCACCGCTTCACTATCTCTCGTGTCCCTTTCCCCTCGCTTCACCCTTGACCCTTCTCTTCCCTTCCCCTCCACTTCCTCCTTTTCTTCCCTCCACTTCACCCTGCCCTGCGTTTCCCTCCACTTCATCAATACTCTAGTCCCATCCTTTCCTTCTCTTCCAAACTTACTCTCATCCTTCCTCACTTCCCCTCACTTCAGCAAAGCTCTCTTCTCCCACCATTTCTTCTAGTCCACGTTTTCTCTCATTCCGTCTTTTCCTTCCTTTCTCTTCCACTTCATCCTTCCTCTCGTCCCTTCCTTTCTCTCCGCTCCCCTCTACTTCACCTTGTCCTCTAATTCCCCTCCAGCAACCCTAACCTCTTTCTCCACTTTGCCCCATCCCACCTATCTTCTTTTTCCTACATCGTTTCTGAATCCTTTACTTCCATTCTCTTCCCCCCCCCCTCCTACACTCCTGCTAACATATTTATTCCTTCCTTCCATTCTCCATCGCTGTCTTTTTTCTTTCTCATTACCTTCCTAACTCTCTTTTTTCTCTATCCTGGCTTTCTCTCACATTTATCTTCAATTTTCTGCATTATTATCGTTCCTGAATATCTTACTTTCATTCTCTCGCCTCATCCTTCACTCCTGCCAACTAACTTAGTCCTTCCTTCCATCTGCCCACCCTGCTCTTTTTCAGTCTCACTTCCTCTTCCTCCTCCTTATCACTTTTTCTTTCTCCTGTCTGTCTTTTCCATTCTCATTTCCTTCCTTCTCTCCATCACTCTTTTTAATTCTCACTTCCTTACAGTCTGTCCCCTATTTCTCTATCTTTCTCACTTCCACTTCCTAGCTTCCATCACCTCATTACTCTTGCTTACACACTTCCTTCCTTCCTCCCATCACATCGAATATCATATTTTCACCTCCTTCCTTCCTCCCCCTCCTCCCTCTTTCTCATTCCCACTCCCTTCTTTCGTTACTTCCTTCCTTTCTTCTGTTCCTCCCCTTATCTCGTCTCACTTCCTTCTTCCGCCAGATCCTCTCTTTCTCATTCGCCCTTCCTCCTCGTCCTTTATTCCTTCCCTCACTTCAACCTCCTTTCCTTCCACAATACAGCTCCGCCTTTAATACAAGACTAATAAAATCGTATAGATGTAACAATATAAACAAAAATAATTACGTCATCGTACTGGAAGGATTAACTGTGATTACTTTGGCCTTTACGATGTCTTTCTGAACCTGAACAAAATCGTGTGGAGGCAGAAAAAATGAAAATGTCCTTATGACTCTTTGCGACCCCAGACGACACATGTATAGGCTGCCATAATCCAGATCTAGTGCTCTTCAAGCCGATGGCGTACTTTTAACTGTAATACTTCTGCTACCGGACGATTTTACTGTACTTAAGAGTCCAATACTAGTGAGAGGCGTTACTGAGGGCTATACCTAATCCTTCCATGCCAAATGTCCCTCTGAAGCTAAATAAAACTGTCTGTAAGTACGAAGAATATACTGTACAAATTAGTCCACGGAGTAAAAAGGCCAGCATATGTGCCAGGCAGCTTTAGTCTATACATGAGAGAACAACCTCCAGCCACCTCCAGGACTTGAAAAGCAGCAGTTTAGTACACAGCCTTGTCCGAGTTAAGATGCAAACCACTGCACTACCCATATAGCAAAAATAAGCTGAAAAAATGTAGATCAACTGGAATTAGCCCACGATATCCACAGGTCCACACACGGTCGTATCTTTGTTAAAAAAAAATAGATATACATACATACGCAGACAGATTATAAAGATTGCCACGAAATCGCCCTTTTCATTTCCGTCCTATAATACCGTATGTGTTCGGCGAGAAATAAAAAATGGCAGCGTCACACACACACACACACACACACACACACACACACACATCTCTTTATAGCTGTTCTTGCTACCTCCAGACGATAGTACAGTACCATAAGAAGCCTGTCAATATATGGTGCACTTAATGAAGACTATCCAACTCTTCCATTTCAAACAAGCTGGACTAAGCCGAATAAAGAAACCTGAGGATAATAAGAATATAATACAACCATCATCGCGGCAAATGGGTTAAAATAAAAACTAAAAAGGGGGGGGAAATAGTCCGACAATCGCATATTCCACTTTAATTTTATACCTTTAATCATTTCAATCCAATAATGTATTTTTAGATGAGGGAGCATCTCTAGGAATCAGTCTGTTTGTCAGTCACTCACAACCGGTTATCGCAACAAGGCGCTCAACTTCCGCAGACTATGAAGCCCCTGTACACAGAACTTTAGGACTTGTTATTGTATTTTTATTCTTGCAAACCTCCAGACATTTATACTCAGCCTGGGACAGATTTAGAACAGGAGGGGGTTAGATACAGCCTTCAATAACTCTTCCACTGACACACATCGCCTATACTCTGAATGGGATCGTCTGAAGATTGCCAGAACATCATGATAAAAAGAACGTCATCGGTGTAAAGTTATTAATGGGTGTTCGAGCCCACAATACTAATCTAGTGAGCCCGGGGATGTCTCTGTCACTATATTCTTGTCATTTGACCATTATATTCAGCTTAGGATGGGCTCTTCATATTGGAGGGGTTAGTGCAGCCTTAATAAACACCCTTTCCATACGAGGCCCCTTGCTAAGTTTTAAAGAAATCATCTGGCTGGAAGAATACATTAAAAGGGGCGTCACCAGAACTCTAATGCAACAACAACAACAAAAAACAGCTTAAGCATTTCCTGGGTATCTGTTTATCGTTACTGACTTTGCAATCATTATCTTATCTATGAACCACCTTTATCTTATCTTCTTGAACACTCTCTGACCTTCATTCATAAACCTCTCGATAAACTCCCACGTCTTGCAATTACGAGTAACAGTCAGTCATACATGCTTGTAAAAAAAAAAAAAATACCTATTTACCACACTTTATATTAGCTGGCAACAACGAAATTAATCTTTTCAACAATTAACTGAAACTACATCGTATTAAAAAAGACTGAAAATATACGAAAAAAAATCTGTACCATTACCTCTTTACAAAGTGACGAGAAATCTGTTCGTTTATCTTATTACAGTTTGCTTATTTTATCACGTCAACACACACAAAAAATCTGTGCATTCTTATTACATGGCTGGAACATCTAAGAAGAAAAATAAGTTTCAATATTTTACTGCAAAAGACAGAAAAATGTTCATAAAATTGGTCGCATATCTTATTACAGGCAAGTTAAAAAAAAAAAAAAAAAACTACGTACAGTATAATTTGACGGAAACAAATGTAAATTCATTTTTCTATCGATATCTCACTGAAGCATGCCATCAAGAGTCTATTAAAAAAATTAAATGAAATATACCGGTATTAATCACCTGTGACACACACACACACACACAGTTTCATTGCTATTCATTCCCCGGAAGTGTTTATTGCAGCTAGTCCTCAGTGAACAGCTGCAGCAAAAAATACCGATCCACTCCATATCGATACATAACCAGACAGTGACCAATTGCCTGATGGTAGCTGGAACAAAATAAAATATGACGGAAGGGGTTGTGAGATATCATGTCCGTCCATCTCCCACGTATGGCTGTTCTCATCTTTCATTTATTTTCCATATTTCCCTGCTCAATATGAACGCATCTATGGTTACTGCCTTGCCTTTTACTTCTCATTCCTTATCCAAACACAAGGCCCTACTTCACAACTTCAGCTAGTATAATAATAACAATAATAATAGTATAATAATAATAATAATAATAATAATCTGAAATCCCTCCTAAACTGCATCAAATCGTCAGTTTGGTAGTCAGAATACAAGAATAGCCGTCACCGTATTGAAAGGCTCTGCTCATCTCATAACCTCCTTTTCTTTCATTTACACATCACATTTTGCTGCTCAGGTTGGAAGGCTCTGTGGTTATGGACCTCGGCCTTACTTCTCATATCTTATTCATACACAAGACCCACGATGATACTCCCGATAATATTATATACCAGATTAGATTATTCAACTCCTTCACTACCAGAGTCTCCCCAAGATGAAGCACCTGACGATAACCAAAATAAAGAAGACGTTATCATATTGATGTCGATAACCAAAATAAAGAAGACGTTATCATATTGATGGGGGTGAGAGGAGACAGTTTTAATTACTTCACTACATGCAAGCTCACCTCAGCTCAATAAAATCTAGTAAAAAAAAAAAAATCATACTCAGAGTTATTGGACAGGCATAATCCCTTAACCAGGTGGAACTTCGCTTGAGCTAAATATAATCACCTGGCTCTAACCAAAACAAACAACAGCGTTCGTCGGCCGTGAACTTGCTTTGAGTGGGCATAACCTTCAGCTGGCAAAACACCAGCTGGTACAACTGTTCGAATAACAACCGAAGTGACATATTATTTCCCTGCGTGAAGTAATTAGTGACAAACAAATACATCCTGTGTTCAAAGCTCTTCAGGTCTTTATTTTTAGGTTATTCCCAACATGTTTAGATTCGGTCAGAGCAATTCAGATTCTGGTCTATCAGTTCAGGACCAGTCAGGACACTTCTGGTCCATAAAGGTCAGTTTAGGATTACACAATGGGCATTCGGGTCCAATCAGACCAGTTCAGGTATAATCCCCTGCAAAAGCTCCATTTCACCTCTTGGCTTTCAGTAACCCATAGCACCATAAAGCTGAATGTACTCACTGTAATCGGTTTGGTTAGTTACACAGTTACTTTTAACTACAAAAACTAATAGTATTGTGAGCTGCTGTGAGGAGGAGAAACGGATATTTTGCAGGCAGTTGTGAATCCAGGTCCAATTAGGTTCAATCAAGTCCATCAGGTCCATTCAGGTCCTACCCATCCATTCATGTTCCGCTGGGCCTGTTCAGACTGGTTTAAGGCTATTCGATTAAAGCTACGTCCATTCAGGTCTAATTATCTCCATTCAGGACCTTCACACTCAACAGGGCCCATTCAGATCAATGCAGGTTTATTCACAGCCATTCAGTGCAGATATTCTAGTTAATTTCAGCCACATTCACAATCAAGCCGATCAGTACACCGTTTTCAGTCAGATCCCATCATCAGTTCTGATGCACCCAATCGACTCAACTAAAAGCAGACCGACTCATGCCTGTGAATGTGAAAAAAAAAAAAAAAATCAAACTTCCCGGTGCAGTGGCTTTACAAATATGAGAGTTCGGGTCTTCCATTTCTTTTCGGGCCCCTTTAGGGCGATCAAATCTATTTCAGTCAATGCAGATCGTTGCATTTCTAGCTTATGACACATAGGCGTGTGCCAAAAATCATACCAATCAGAACGAAAGCTTTTGAGATGCGTCACCTCAGGCTTTGTCAGGCCTGGGCGGGATGAGTTTGGATGGCAATGGGTGATGGAGCATGATAGGGAAGTACACCCTGTGAACATGGGTGGACAGAAAAGAGTGGATGGGATGGTGTTGAGGCCTGGCAGCGGAAGTATACCGTGTGAAGCACAACGTTGTAAACTGGCCGGTTAAGATAAAATCAAAGGCTGGACCACGGAATGTGTGGGGTGAGGGTGGAGAAAGTGTGTGTGGGGGGGGATGGTGCGGGAAGGTGGTGGGACTGGGCAGGTGCAGCAAATCCTGTCAAGATGGGCGCTGTGTGAAGAACGGCTTAGGCGCGGAGTGGGAAGAGTTAAGTTCCACATATCTCTTAAAAGTCAGATGTGGAAAGGAAGAAATGGGAGGGGTGGGTGGAGAGGGGTGACCAGGACGGGCAGCGATGACGGTGGGTCGTAGGGCAGGGTGGGGGGCAATACACTCTGAAAACAAACGTCGTAGATTGGCCGTTATGATCGTGATGACAGGTTAAGCAAAGTTTCCTCCAAGAATATGTTAGCAAGCCACTACTTCACAAACCCTACATCTTACAGCACGGATAAAAACAAAACAATGTGCTGTAAGGGTTAGGTTATCCAAGAAAAGGCCGTCCCTTCATCAAGCTTAATCCTTCCTATCTCTGCCTTGATATATATCCATCACCTTAACCTCATACCTCCTCTCCTCCCACCAGGTTTATTTTTCATCACCTTTCCTACCTTCTTCCTCCCCTCTCTCCCTCCTGCCATTCTTTCTCCCCACCTCCCTTTCTCCTCCTTCCTCCATGTGTCTCTCCCTCCCTCCCTGATCTCCCTTCCTTCCACGTTTCTTCTTTCGTATTCCCATTCTTATCTCAGTTCCCCGGCAATTCTTTCCGTAAACACGTCTTCCTCCTCGTCCTCTTCTTCCTCCTTCCTCATATTCGTCGTCTTCTCTTCGCTGCTTTCATTCGCCTTAGTCATCCCACGCACTCCCCCTCTCCTCCCCTTCCACACATATGAACGAGGAGAGAGGAAGGAAAGGGTAAGGAGGGGAAGGGTCAGGAGGGGTGAGGTGAAGAGGGGAGAAATGAGGGGGGAGAGGGGAGAAGTGAGGAGACGAGAGAGGAGTGCAGAGGGGACAGATGGGAGGGGAGGGGAGGGGTGAAAGAACAGTAAAGTGGGAGAAGGGGCCGGCGAGACGAGACAGAATGAGAGGACAGGAGGGATGGAGGGGGTGCATGGAGGGTCTGGAAAACACACACACACACACACACACACACACACACACACACACAGAGGGGGGGGGAGGAACGAGGGTCAAGAGGGGTACCATCATGCGCCATTTTGGAAAACAGAAAGCGGCTGTCTCCAAGATGTGTGTGCATGTGTGTGTGTGAGAGAGAGAGAGTGCGTGTACTTGTGTGCGTGTATGTGTGTGACTGTATGAGTGTGTGCGCGTGTACGGATGAGTCAGTATGTATGCTGGTGCGTGTGTACCTATGTGCGTGTGGAGTGTATTGATCGTGTCATGCAATATGAAGGTAGTGAGACCAAGACATCACTGGCGCCATTTTTATTGATTAGGCTGTGTATGGTCAGCAGTCTTAAGCCTCTTCAGCACGGGGACGCAACTTTTTAATTTTACCCTCGCTACCGCCAGTCGATTTTATTCTACCCAGACAAACATCTTCAGCGATAGGGTTAAAGAAGACTATATATAACTCCTCCACTTCCAAGTCTCTTTAAAGTTAATAATATCGACATGTAGCAGAAATAGCAGAAAATAAATCGCGTCCTCTGGGTGAAGGGGCTATTGTTACGGCTAATTCCTGGGTTGCAATAATTCACGACTGGCGGGAAGGCTTTTGTTTGTTAATTATATACGGTCACGCTTTGAGGCTGGTTGTGGTTTTTATTACCTGAAGGAAATTTTGGTCGAGTGTATTGTTCGAGAGAGAGAGAGAGAGAGAGAGAGAGAGAGAGAGAGAGAGAGAGAGAGAGAGAGAGAGAGAGAGAGAGAGAGAGAGAGAGAGAGAGAGAGAGAGAGAGAGAGAGAGAGAGAGGAAAGACTGATTTGTGAGGCATGGCCCTTCATGTAATTGGTGCAGTGCATTTGCAGGATGGCCCGGGTTAAACTTGAGGGCAAACTCCTTCGAGTGACTCCCTCGCGTCGTCAGGTATCACATCATTTTTAACTTCACCCTCCGTCATTTAAATCTCTGGCGGATCGGAGCCGACTGGCATCCGCTGTCAACCTTTTATACGAGTATTTGTGCTTAGTGATTTATTGCACCAGTGTAGTATACAGTTCGTCTACCCTAGTTTGGCGGTGATTTTCATTTCGTAGTTTATTACCTGTAGCTCAGTGGCAGAATACTCTGTACTAAGGTTGTACATCCCTTCCACTACACATTTTCTTAATTATCAGTATACTCTAGTGTTAATCTATTGTTACAGGCAATGGCAAAACACAGCAAATACAACCGCTCTACATAGTTTACATGGCACTTTTCGTGACTAGCGTGACTTGCACTACATTTTATTTAGTGCAGATCTCTTGTCACAGCTCAACATAGCAATCTTATTCCAAGTTGAAATGGACAAAGTATAGTATTTTACAGCTGTGTTGTTGTACTACCCCAGTCTGTCTGGTCGAGCAGACCCATCACCAGCAGGCAAGCATCGCTTCTGAAAGACCATCCTGTGCAGTGAACCGATGTCCCCATGCGGCTGATACCTCCTCCCCACAGCCAGGCACAGGGATTGGTGTGGAAGTTTGGTTCCTGGGTGAACGCCGCATTTACGTCTCCGTCCAGTTAACAGGAGCACCACTGTAGGCTTCATGCCACCCCGCTATTCGGGTATATGGTTACCACCCAGCACTGTAAATGGTTTCCTGAGTTACAAGAAACCATTTGGCCTGTCACTCAGTGTAGAGCCACCCGATAGAAAGAAGAGAAATAAAGTGATACGAAGAATGGGAAAAATATGTGAGGAGGAAAGGAGGGCTGACAGAAAAAGAATGATAAACATGAAGGAAGAGGTAGTCAGAACTGCATCGAGAGGATAATGGGCGCCTCTACCTGTCACCAATAAAACTGAGTAATATGTCAGTTCTGCTTCTTTCAGACCCCATGGCTTTACCACAATCCTACAGCTTTGAGAATTTGGATGTGTTTGGTTTATCTAATTAATAATATCACCATCAAATCTTTATTTATTTATTTATTTATTTATTATTATTATCTCACACTGGATACATTTTCATCTTTCTTGTAGTCAGTACGCCCCAATCGCTATGACTTTCCAGAAGTTCGATCCCCAGCATGTGACTGGAGGTTTTTCGCTCAACCTGTGTCACCGAAGGAAGTAGCTGGTCATCGATCCTTAAATGAAGTGGACTACAGCAGCTCAGCCTTGGGCCCTTTCACCTCGAGAGAATTCAAATGACATGGCTCTACCCTGTCACCATTTTAGTTCCACCAAACATGAGGTATGTGAAGACTAATATTGTCCTGACTCAAATTATCAGTATGTTCTTCAGTCCGGTGATGTCTGTTATTATTATTACTGTTATTGTTATTATCATTATTATTATTATTACTACTACTACTACAAGACGATTATATTCGAGGTTGGGGAGACCTTTGACAATGGGGGGAATTTAAAATGGACTGTTTCTTACTCCTCCAGTCCTGTGTCTCCCCCAAGCTGAATCAAATCGTCTGGACATAAGAATCATGAAGTTTTAAAATATGACAGCTTAGTGAAAGTTTTAAAAATATGTCAGCGTAGCGAAGTGGTGAAGTAGGCCATCGCAGCCGCCGCCAACCACACTGTAAAGATTCTCGGCGACGGACTCAACATCTGCAGGTCAGGGGGGAGTATTCATAAACACTCTTTGGTTCTACTCGTGTATAAGACTCGTGGTTTATTTATTTATTTATCTATCTATTTATTCATATTTATTTTCTTCATTCACAATTCTTTCACCGCATTCATACAGTCATCAAGCCATTCCGAACAAAAATATATATCACCGCATTTTATATATACTTAATTCTTGCTACCACCTGACGTAAAATTTTTAGGTCAGGGAGATCTCTTATGGTGAAGGGGTTGGTGAAGGCTATACCTAAAGCTTTCTGTTCGAAAAATCTCTCATAAATAGAATACAATCGCCTAAAGACAGCAAGAACATAAAACACATCATTGGATGGAAGGAGTTAGGTTATGTACCAAGCTGCTTACTTTTATCCTCACTCACACAGCTACTCATCAAAGCAAACACCTTACAACCTAAAAGAATGTTTACGTGAAAAATGAAAAGATAAATCGCTTCTCAATCATTATTAACTCTTTCAGTCCGATGACGTATTATATTCCTGCTGTTTTCAGACAATTTTATTTAATGTTGGAAATAATTCGTATCTGAGGGTTTTAAGATGGATAATAGAGATAAAGAAATATACAGATATATCATCAACCCCTAATACAAGAGGTCCTTCATGAGTTGAATAATATCGTCGGGAAGAAAGACTAATAATATGTATATGCCATACTATGTGATCGCTGTGTAGGAGTTAGATATGATGGCAGCCTGTTCATCGTAGAAACTCCCCTGCTTGTTTATACGTTTGTTTTTCACTAGTACACCACCCAGGACTTATACATTTGTTTTTCACTAATACACCACCCAGGACTTTTTTTTTTTTTAAACAGCGAAAGCTGATTTTAATGAGCAGATCCTTCTGATGGTATACTGGTACATTTAAAAGGAATAATAGTTAAAGCTATTGGAATCATCGCGTAATTAACAAGGTATTCCTTAAGAAACTGATTAAAATGTTCTCGGTTCTGGTACACATTCATTACTCAATATCAATTATCACGTCAACAAGAGATTTTAAGCATATAATTTACTTACAAAATGGATTTTTATCTTTACTCATATATGCGTGTACTATGCATACTTAAAAGTAATGACCTGGAGATGAGGGCAACTTTAGCCATTTTGTGGCCAAATGGCAGCCCGTAAGCTTATGAAAGTGACAAATAACAAGCAACAAAACTATTTCTTGCATAATACACTTTGTTACATTCATACACCCACCAAACACCTCATAATCAAATCAGGGTAAATATTAAAACAAAATACGAAAACCAAATCGATTTCTGACGACATTTCACTGCTAAGAATACTTGCCCCTCCCGTAGATAGGTTAGGAGCCTTTATAAAAAAAAGTTCTAAAAGTGTGCCCGGCTCAGGCTTAGGGGTGGGCCATGGGAGGCTTACATACACTTAACCCTACAAACCCAGCGGACGTTCTTGTTTTGTTGATCTTGTTGCTACCAGACGACTTTGTGCATGTTTGCAAACGCCTCTTGTATTGGTGGGATTCATTAAGGCGATATGTAACACCATTACGAAACGTGTATCCTAAGATGAATAAAATCGTCTGATGGCAAGAGTAAAACGACACGAACTCGGGCTAAGTGGGTCCTCTTCATCCAATCACATATTTTTTAGATTAACCGTGTAATTTCCAGACGATTTTATTCACTTAACGAGAGACCTTTCCAACCCCTTCACTGCAACACAACATTCTCAGGATAAATTAAATCATGTGGAGGCAGAATGAATAAACTAAAATAGCGCGTCCGTAGAATGGAGGATATTACGAGACAACAGCTGATTACCCCAAACGACATCACACTTCTCTATCTTTTCACCTACCTGCCAGAGACATTCTTTGCATTTTATTTCGGCTTATGACAGATGACCTTGCAATGCTCAAGAGAAACAAGTTAGTGTGTGTGTGTGTGTCCCTCCTCTTCATTCTTTGTATCAATAATTCTCTCTCTCTCCCTCCTCTTCTAAACGTACTCCTCCTTAACCTCAGCATTCATTATTTTCTCCCTCTCTCCCTCCTCCTATCATTTCCTTCTCCCCACCTTTCCTACTATCTCCCTTCCATCCTTCCTCCCAATTTTTTTTTTCACGGGTTCTACCTCCATCCTGCTTTTCTATCCTTGTCTTTAGCTAATAGTTTCGATAGTTTTAACTCACCCTAAACCAGCCACGAACGGACCAACAGGTCTGTTACTGTTTGTTTTCCTTTGTACTACCCCTTTTAAATACTCCTCCTCCTCCTCCTTACTATGTCTCCCTCCCTCCTTTCTCCTCCTCCTTATCGTGTCTCCCTCCCTCCTTTCTCCTCCTCCTTATCGTGTCTCCCTCCCTCTTTTCTCCTCCTTATCGTGACTCTCTCCCTCCTTTCTCCTCCTCCTTATCGTGTCTCCCTCCCTCCTTCCTCCTCCAGAGTCATTCTCCTCAGCCTTTCCTTCCTCTTTCCAGACCACCTTCTGCTCCTCCTGTCACCCCTTCCTCCATCCTTCATTTTCCTTCTCCTCCTTATCCTGACTACCCTTCTCCCTCCTGTTCTACCTCCCATCCCTTTCTTCAATCATCTCCCTCCCTCTCCTCAAAATCCCGACTCTCTCTCTCTCTCTCTCTCATCCTCAGTCCCTCCCTTTCACCTTCTCTGTCTCACTCCTCCCTTCTACACTTTCCCCTTATGCTCAGCCTCACACCCTCCCTTCCTCCTCTTGTTGCTCCCCATTCTTCCTCCTCTCCGGCTACCTCCGCCCTCCCTCCTTCCTACTTATCCTGAGTGTACAACATTTTCATATCGTGATTTACCTCAAAGAAGGTCAAGCCGGAGAGAAATTGTTGTATCCTCATGATAAACACAAAACCAGTGCTCGAATATTACTCATCCACATGAACAATTCAGGAAACTGTGAAACAAGCAAAACTTTTTATTTCATTCTCCTTTCCATAAATATTATTTTTACAGCCAATATCCTCTAAGAACTCTAACTGGATTGAATAACAGCGATACTGTGCAGTTAAGGGGGGGGGGGGCTTCTGGGATGATATAGGCAATGCTGAGTTGCATTTTGACACACTTGAATGCACCAGTAAGTTATGCAACGCTTTATTCGTTACAGTATGGTTTTGCCTCTTATCAAGTGGCTGGTCTGATGTCTGATTATCTGCTTCAGATATCTAGCAAATCAATCTGGATGGGGAAAAAAATAGTTTCGTGATTTGATGTTTTTTTAAACAGTCTTAAGTGATCTTTCATTAAACCCACCAACATGTCATAAAACCACCCCTGCTAATGCCATTACACCAGTCCTGCATAAAGCAGCCCTAGCATGTACTGAACAGACAGGGAGCTGTGGTGCCAATGGAGTGACATGCAAATGTATGTCTTTCTGTCTCTTGCACTCTGGAGGACTGCTGGCCCTCAGAGAGTGAACTGTCAATGTCCAGAGTCTGATACACTAAGAGATACTGTATTAGATCCTTCCAAGCAACTTTATGTGAATTCACGGAGCTTATAGTCCAATCATATTCATCATTCTGATCACCTTTGACACATTACAATCATTCAAGTTCATTTCTCTTCAGCAACATCAAGGCCCAGGAAGATTCATTCACACCTATTTCTGTAGGTTTAGAACATGTCTGCATATCTATACAGGCCTGTTTCACTCAATGCAGCTGCTGTTAGTCACTAAAGGTCCAACAAATTTATGCTGGTCAATAAAAGTCAATACATGTCATATCCATGAAGGTATGTACAAGTACTCTGCAATTCTAAGTACTGTGATTGTTATTATTATTATTTTTTTTTTTTACAACTGTAACCCAACATATATAGCAACCAAAGTAATCCACCAATACAGATAAGGCGAGCATTAAGTAAGAATAGTCAGGCTCTGATGCCAAGTACTTTTAAACAGTCTGATCGATAAAGTGGTTACGGGTATACAGAAACAGAATGTTCAATAGGGGAGCCAAAACTGAACATGATGGCTGGAGAGAATTGGGCAGGATGGGCATGGATGCTGGAAAAGCAAGATTAAAAGTGTATGCTATGAGACAATGAGTGTTGTATGAGGGGAAGGCACTGGCAATGAGGAAATTCCTCTTGGAAATTTAATCTGAAGAGGAGAATGGAGCAGTGCAGACTTACAAGCCCCAACTGTGGCATGGAAAAAAAAGTGATTATGTTCAAGTGTGCTATCCAGGCAGAGGCCATGGTTAAGATTTATTATACATGTAAAGGAGTGTTCCACAACTTGACTTAGACAGAAAATGCTTCCCCTCCTCCCCCCCATTACAGAATCACACAGAGTGCGGCCTGGATTATGACTTTCAAGGAGCCTATGATCCCAGACACTGATGTCACATTTACAGAACAGACTGTTTTGAAATTAGAGAAACCTGAGTCCATGAAGAAGAGACTCGTATTCAAAGATATTTTTGGTGCCAGGGGTCTCTTTGTATGCTAAATTTTGCACTCTCTGATGCTGTTTCACACACTGACATTAGATTTAACACTGATCCTGTGTATGCTATCTGCTTTTCAACTATTTCACAATGCTCTGTTCTCATCCCTGTATGATTTTCTATCTCACAATGTTCTGTTCTCATAAGTGTTTAATGCTGGAAGGTTTAAATGTCATTGGCAAACAGTGCTTATGCACAATAATACTTTAAATTAATATAGACCAGCACTACTGCCCCACAGCAATTGTGCCATCATGTTTTCCCATATATCACTAAAGTCATTGCTTTGTGCAGCAACTCTGATTTCACAGTATAATTTCCTCTTACATACTGTATATACTTATTACCTGAGATAAAAAGCTGAAGAAAGTCACACTTGTAGTTTCCTTGACTAACAATTAACTAATGAAAATGGCAGCAAAATATTGCCATGATTACCCCATTGTGTAGATTATCCCATTGTGTGGTACCACAGGTAGGCTACTTTATTACAGCCATGCCTCAAAAAAAAAAAAAAAAAAATTACCTCTACAGGCTGCATAAGGTCAAAACCTGAAATAAAAAATACTGGTAGCTACTTGCTAGCTGTAGCAATGAATTTCCAAAAAGGCACTATATATGAAATAAACTGATATTTTGTTACATTTATAATACAAAACGATGCAAATGAGGAAAAAAATTGCATGGTATTACAAGCTGGGTAATGACAAAATGAGAATTATGGAGGAAAAAAAAAAAAATGCTCTCATCAACCACTTGCTCTATATGACCATTTTTTTTTTTCAACTACAATACACAATCTTCCTTTTCACATTCTTCACAACTTCTATCCATGTATCCATTCACATCCTTCTCAATATGATGGCACATCTGTGAAAACATGTTATATATCCTCATTCTAAAAATTTCTTCGAAATATTGTGAACCTTTCACACACTTCAGTACTGAAAGTCAGTGTAGGAACAAGTACAGTATATAATTATGTATAATCACTTTTTCATACAAACTTCCAGTCTTCTTTCTTGTGTTAGCTATGTATTGATACTACAGCAGCCTGCCCTACTATACCCGGTACTTCACAAGCTGTATTTCACAAGTCCATAAAGGGAGTTGATTTATCAAACCAAGGGACACAACCATCTGTCACTAATGGAATGACTTGACTAAATGATGCTTCACGCAGAGGTAGCTACAGACAAGGAAGGTTTTTGAGCTCAAGAGAAAGAAGCACATTTGGAAAAAGTGTTCTGTTGAAAAGGCAGTGTCTGCACATGGGAGAGACTATATTTCATAAAGAGAACCTTGACTGGGTTTGAACAAGTAGAAACATATCCAGTACTGTTACCTACCTGTCTACTTATCTATTGTCAGACAACTTAATCCCAGAAAGGGTGGCCATAATAAAAAATTACCTCCACATCACCATTTTCACCATAAGCTGTGTGCCCTCACCTCATTTCTCCACCTCATTCTCAATTTCTCTCTCCTCCTCCACTGCTCCACTTCATTCACATAACACTTTCCTTGTCAATCACTCATTCTCCAGTCTCTCAACATGACCAACCCATCCTAAAGTACTTCTACCGACACCATTAGCTATACACATTAATATGTTTACTCCTGGATAGTCCAGATGAGTAGGGTACCAAACTAGGACCAGCATGCTATTCATCTAACCATCAAGAAATGGTACTCTAATATCTAGTTCCTGCTCTAGGTAGATGTACTAAATCTAATGGCTCTTTAACCAAATATCAAGATACTGATTTTTGTAATGGTTTAATCTTTTTATGTTGATTCCTGTGGTGATAAATCATTTTTTATGGAGGTGTTTCTAGTATAAATTAAAGCCTTTCCCTGCTTGATCAATAATGACTTTAAAAAAAAATGCTTATATACACTGAAGATACAACAATATATATATATATATATATATATATATATTGGCAGGGAAGTGTGACATCAGACTACTGCTTCTGTCATCATGTTCTCTGGCAAGAAATTCTCTAAATATATTAATGACCAACTCCTTCTTCTTACTCAGATATTGATTTGCAGGAACAAGAGACATGTGAAGCTTCTACACTCTCTTTTCTCTATCCTTCTTACAAAACCAGGAAAGACCTCATCATAATTTCCCTAACACAAAGAAAGATTCTGAAGTTCCTTGTCCTTCCTTCATATCAAAATCTGATTTACAGGGGAGAAATTATTGTAAGCTAGTTTGTACAGTTGATCTTTGGTATGGTATCTATCTGTTTCCCTTAAGTTCTGTCTTACAAGCTTTATAACCATTTGTCTACTAACAGTGACATGCCAAAAGCAATCTATCAAGTGTAATTAGACAGATCAATTAAATACAATAACAAACGATGAACCAAGAATTAGTACTCACTATAGATGAGAATATGGATCTCTATTGTCTTCTTAACACTCAATTCTTTAAATATACCTGAAGAGAACGAACCCAATCGCAGCAGCCCCGCGACACACCCAACCCCAGGGAGTTGGGTCGATGGCTTGAGCTCAGCTGACGTCCAACCTGCTAGACCATCTCACTCTGTTTACAATAAAGATAGTTTACTAACGCTTCCTAAAGTCGCATACCCCAACTTCGGAGCATTTTTGTTTCTTGTTGCTATTTATTGTAATTTAAATGATTGACAACTTTCTCTGCTATTTGCCTTTTACTCCAAACTTTCACAAAATCAAGATTATACATCATTTGTTTACTCTCTGAGTTTACATCTGCGCCGTGGCTTACATACTGCACAATGAACAACAAACAAGAGAACGAACATTTTTATAGAACCATCTCTAATATTTACAGTACCTATTAGCACCCAATAGTATCTATTGTTACCTCAATTTTTTTTTACTGAATTTCCTTTTCGCATGTTGCATTGGATAAAAAAAAATGTCAGTGTAGGTGTTACGCTTGAAGTCAAATTTGGGGAATATAATTGAATTGAAATATTTATTGTTGTAAAAATGTGATTAATATGATGGTACACCTTGGTCCTACTAGTAAAGTGTCCAAATCGGACCAAAACATGTACCCTCATACAAAACACGATTTCATTATGTAGGTTTATACCACCTTGGTCCTACTAGTGAAGTATCCAAATCGGACCAAAACATGTACCCTCATACAAAACACGATTTCATTATGTAGGTTTATACCATGTACGGGACTCGGATTCACCGATTACATCCATATATAGTCCTAACAGTACAGCTATATATCATGATCATTTGTTATTTGACGGAATTACTTTGAAATTATTTCCCTTTGATGTTTACATAATGGTCATCATTCAATTCATAAGAGACTATTAAAAAAAAATCTGACAGGGGTGAGGTATTCCCACCTGAAGATAGGGAGAAGTATGATCCGAAAACAAGGAAAACGAAAGCATTTACTTGGGAAAACTGTGAACAGATTTTTTTTTTTGTAAACTGGGCCAATCTTTTACACATTCAGACCCTCATAATCCAAATGACCATATTTCTCTTTTATGAAAGGTGTCTCGGGAAAAGCGCCAAACTTCAGGAGGTTATTCGGTTAATTTTGAGTATGAAATGATATATCAGCACCACTATATTTCTTGAGCGCTCTTGATACCCTATGGAGGAGAATGGCCTAGGTACCTCAGTTCACTTTAGTAAACAGAAACTACAACTCCCCTGTTGATATGGCCTATGGTACCCAAAATTATCCCCCAAATAACCTCATGAAGTTTGACAGACATCACTCGACACCCTGAAGACGCTACATGTCAGATAGTCGTTCCGTCTAGAACATTATATGGGTGTCACTGTCAGACCATCATGTGCTGCTCATTCATACTTCACCCAACTATTTCAGTCCTTAGCAGGGTTGACAAGTCGGACACTATTGCCAACTGCTTTAGGTCCGATGCAAGCTCACTAGACCATGTGTTTGTTTCTTCGTCCTATACAAGTTTTCAGGTCTTTTTGTTTCCTTGATTTCATCAATCGTCTTAGTTTACTTTCTAAAGACCTCTGAAATGACAGCAGCATCGTAGTGCCATGAAGTAGGAGTTTGGTCGGGTATACTGACTAGCTTTTCTAATTTTATTTAGTTTTCATCCGCTAGAAAGCTAAGGGAACTATTCACTAAAGCTTCAGACTTGTGATTACAGTCTGGAACCATGCGAAGAACCATTTTTATTGCGTGTTAACTTCCTTTACTTTGATGCTATGGCAGAAGCTGCATCGTCTGTTGTATGTAGACTTGTAGAACCAATAGTACACACGGTTGTCATGGTTACGTGACGTCACCTTAGTTCAGGATTGTGGAGAATTTTTATCTAGATAAGTTATTACAATTTCCATTATTACTAATCAGAAACTAAATTTTAAAACTCCGTTTTTGTTTTCAATAACAAAAATAAAAAATTACTTACTTGGCAAAATAAATATTTTATGCTAGTCTCCGCTACCAAAACAATGGGGGGGTGAGAGTCTGACGCCTGGGCTGACACTGATCTCTCCCCTGCCCCGCCTCCTTCGCCGGTCTTAGAATACTCATGTAGGTCCCACTTAGTTTTGTAGCTTCAGTGTGTGATAAGTGAGTTGCACGGTATGCAGTATGTGGTAGCAGTAAGTGAATCTGCTGATTGGTGATGGTAGGTCACAGGATGGCAGTGGCAAGGTTGAGCTTTCACCATCGTTGGAATGCCCATGTTCATATTTTTTTTTTATGTAGTATTTCCAGAACTATGATGGGGTTGAGAAATCAGATATGCTAAGTAAGTTAGAACTGCTAGTATCCCTTACTGAGTCCAGGAGTCCAGCGGTGCGTATCTCGTACTGTGTAGTATAATTAGGTCATGTACATATACAAGTGTGGGGCTTAGACCATAAGAGTACAGGCCAATCACCTCCCTAGTTAATCAGATTGATGAATATGAAGTTGATGGTTGTATCCCCAAAGTGCAGGGGAGCGGGATAGCTCAGTGCCAAAGCTTTTGACTAGATCGTGAGGTCGAGAGTTCGCACCACGCCCGGGTAGCTGCCTTTACTGGGAGGGGTAACACTCTCCTGTAACCCTAGCAGGGCTATATGATCTATCAAGGTCTAGCTTAGGGGAATAATCCATCCATGTTTCCCCAAAGTGCAGTGATTTCATAATAATGTAATTGATTTTTTACACATGCACCAAGTTTGAGCTTGCTTGTGGTATGTACAGTATCTATTTAGAGAGAGAAACTGAACAAGTGTGGTGCAGTGGTGAGGTGGTGGAATGCAGAGGAGGATGGAGGAATGCCGTGGGGTGAGGGAGGTCATTTTCATTTCTGTACATTTGAGGCTATGAATATCCTATTCCTTTACTACCCAGCTCTCACTACCATACAGCATTACACTTCTAACAATTGCTGCATACAATGATCCCTTGGCATGAAGGGAGAACCTTCTCCACTAGCACATAACGTGTCCCTCAGATAACAAAAATCCTTCACACAATCAAGAGATTCTCTTGCAAGTTCTGTCCTTTCATGCCTTTCAGTCTCAACATGCTTTCCCTGACACACCGCACACATGAAATCAGCATTATTTCACAGCCTACCTCTATTACCACTACATCTCTTATGCATACACTTATCACAAATACTGCAGAAGATGGAGTTACTTCCTACAGCCTTGTGCTAAACTGCACTTGGCCACACGTCTTCTACATTGAGAGTACTGCCACCAGCCTTAGACATCATCACTTTTGTTTAATTTAATTATTGTCTGATCTTCAGTGGAGTGTATGGTGACTCTTGTATGATAGTATTATATTGTACATCAGTTACTGCCTATTTTAGTGATACATGATGTCTGGATCATTCATCCTCAGTTATGAGGACTCAACATTGGCTTATCCAAGACCAGTATTTAGTCTTCCATGTGTTTCTTTTTTATTATTTCTGGTTTTCATTATATTCTTTGAACTGATGTTGTGTCTTATGGTCCACGGAAAAGCTCCATATCAAACCTAGGGTTCCAAGGGAGCAATTATGTAAATCCATTATTTATTACTTAAATTGTTTACATTCCTTTCTTATCTTATTACAGTATTGATTTCACATTCAGAGCAAGTTCTTTACTATTGTACAAAGGTAATGTATTGAGAAAGAAGACTTTGGATCAGAACTACAGATTATGGATGTGTAAATGTAGTGATAGAGAGATAAGGTGATAACAGACGGACCACATATCAGGGTTAGACCTGGGAGGGGCCAAGTGTGCCTCTGTTGTCTCAGCTTCAGTCCCGAACAGTTTCCTTTGTAAAATATACAACACCCAGAAAAGGAAAAAGTAAGAAGGAGAAGATAAAATACAGTGGTATTTGTGGCAAGTAAATCTACAGTAGCATGTGCCTTGTAATATTTTCTCACTCTGTAAAAAACTAGAAGTCAGTGGATGCTATGCATTACTCAACCAGTGCCCCCACAATTATCATTCGTCTTACTTTCTCTGTCACTCCCATTAAAAATTTAACCAGCAATATCATGTGATTGCCTAGTCTCCTCCATTTATGTTGATTTGCATTGTTTGGCTTGTGTTACGGTATGCATTTTGTGATGCATGACTGTCATTACAGGCTCTAGTTCAGTTCAGTATTTAATTCCCATAACCATTCATCTTCTGAACAGTGTGCCTTGTTAATAGAGAGGTGAACATAATCAATACTTTGGCCACATAAAGTTATTTTCCAGCAGACTTTGTTTATTTTTCTGGTTGATGCCAATTTGATGACCATCTCTCAGCCATACCAAGTAATCTTTAGATTATGAAGATTGGAATGTATCAGATTTCTGTCCAGTACGTACCGGTACAGAGGTAAAAATATAGTAGGAGGTGAAATATTACAGCTTAAACCTGCTTGACAGAGAATATGTCCAAGAAATCATTTACAACGCTTGGTGGTAACCATATAACCAGACCATACATGCTCCCTACGTGTCAGCAAGTGGGTTGGGGGAGGGTTAGTGCCCCTCCCTGTAAAACAAATTACTCAAAGTCAAATGGCCACCCCTTACGGGATTATGGCATCTGGCAATAGATAGATAGATAGACACAGATTGTTTATATTCCCAGTGTATACATATTTATATATACAGTATAAATATACACACTGTATACCGGTATATGTTTATGATGTATATATTGTACATTAAATAATTTTTTTCATTAGTTTCTAATGAAAACCTCTGATGTTTAGGTTCTTCCTGGTGTGTGTGATAGAGAGCAATGGCAAGATGATCAGTTTTCCACACTCTTACTCCTGCCACACACCTCCACCTCCTACTTTTCACTGTAAGCACAAGATTCCAGCCTCATCCTTCATCATACTTTGCACTGACAAACACCAAGACTCCTGGTTAACTGTAATAAGAGGTTAGTAGGCTTGGTATTGTAATGTTGGGTGGATATTTTTTGTAATAACTCTTACGTTGTAGCATGCATTAGAAGAATTTTGATCATCCACAATGACTGATTTTGCTAGATATTAGATTTTTTTCTTGTCGGATGATCATTCAGTATAATATGATGTCAGGGTAGTCAGTTGGTTAGAATGCCCCACTTGGACTAGGCTTTGCCTTGTTCCTGCTTTTGACCCCGTCCCCTCTTTTTTTTTTTTTTTTCCTTTTTACTAGTAATATTACATAGGGGAGTAGGCTGGCCATCTTCACTTACATATACCTTGTTCTTGATTTTGACCCCTCCCCCTTTTATTTTTTTATATATGGCAATATCACTTAGGGGAGAAGGCTGGCCATCTTCGCATACAGTAGATGTGCCATACTTCTTTATGGTAGCCAGGCCTCAGGCAATAAGAGAAATAGCAGCAGTGTGACCATTTTTATTTAATATGTCTATATTGGTGCATCACTTCATACTTGTGAGCACATGGTGACCTAATAGAATTCAGTATACTGTAGGCAAATGAGGGGTAATAGGCATATGTTTTCCATGGAATATAGAAGACTGGGTACAGTATGGAGGTTGCAGGAGGACTGCATATAGGTGTGTTAGTGCCCTCATTAACATATGGTTGTGAGACTTTTATGAGGTTGAAAAGTCAGCAGTGCAAGCAGTGAGATAGGACTTAACTGTTAAGGGTTGTGTAGAGTGGTAAGGATAAGTGTAGTGATTATGAAAGATGTGGAGTGGAGAATTCTATTTAGTGGATGGTGCTGAGAAGTATGTGTAGATGGTATGGTCATGTACAGAGATTGGATATAAATAGAACAATGAAGAATGTATGTGAATGAGTGAACGAATGATTTTAAAGGTGGGAGGAGGTATGGAAGACCTGGACAGGATTTATGATTGGAGCTGGGTATGAGAAATGAATTTCAGTGCAAAAAGATACAAAATATTGGAAATGGGTAAAAGTACCAAGAGGCCATCACAGAATTACTTGATTGGAAAGGAACCAATTACAAAACCGAGAAAATGGAAGGACCTGGGAGTGTTGGTCCAGGATAATTTGTCACCCGAAAAACACATTAACAAGATTGTCAGAGAGACATATAAACTCTTGACCAACATAAGAGTGGCATTTTGTTACGTGGATGAGGAGGTGATGAAAAATTGATAGTGGCTATGATCTACCGAAGGTTGGAATACGTAGCAGAGGTGTGGTCCCCACATAAAAACAAAGATATAAACAAGATTGAGAGAATACAAAGAACAGCAACCATGATGGTCCCTAGCCAAGCAGATCTGTTGTACAAGGAAAGACTTGAAAAGCTGGGTCTGCCTTTCTTAGAAGAAAGAAGTGAGTGGGGCGACATGATTGCAGTGTTCAGTGCCATGATGGGTGTAGACAAAACAGACAGAGAAGATATTTTTGTATGGGATGAGGGAGCAACAAGAGGTCATGGAAAGAAATTGAAGACAAGTTGCTTGGAGGATATCAAGAAATACAGTTTTCCATATAGATGCATTGGTCTGTGGAATAGCATGGACAAAGAGATCATTCAGTCCAAAAAGTTAAATGAGTTTAAAGCTAATCTTGGCTGGTTAAGACATGGAGACGGGACCTCACAAGCATAAATCAACCAGGTGAATGCACACAGCAAAAAATATGTTCTTGCTTGTGACATGGAGCTAAGATTTTCAGAGAGATTTTCACTGGAGAGACTGTTGACAGTCCTCCCACTACTTGTATTATGCTTTTTCTGCATGGTTTTTGACTCAGACTTGTTTATGTTTATGGTAAAAATAGAGTTTAGGTGAGATGATGATGATTTGTCCATACTCTTCAGTTCATCCTCTTTATGATTTGTCCATCCTCTTCAGTTCATCCTCTTCAGTATTGTTGGAGATTTTTTGTTTTTGCTGAAATCATATTCTTTTAAGGAGCAAAGGTTTATGTTTAATAATTTCACTTAATGTTTACAGGAAAGGTGGTAACCTAGGAACTGTAGGAGCAGGATGGGGCAATGTACAAGTGGGGAGTTGCCACCTCAGCCCTCTCCCCCTGATACTGATGATGCACACACAGGTGAGAAGTACAGTACTGATGCACACGCAGGTGGGAAGTGCAGTAATGTATGTGGGTAAAGGTCACCAATGAAAGTAATTGTGAGTTACAGACTTCACAAAAGACAGTGACTGCACAGGGCACAATATAAACAAAAATCTTACTCCATGGAATATATTAATGATAGAGACAAAACTACACAGTATAGCTGTATGCTAATGTTAAGTCCTGTTGCCCATGGAATCCTGGCTGTATCTGATACATATGTACATATAT
>JAGKTI010000202.1:74589-101045 GCA_018397915.1 Birgus latro | reverse complement strand
GGCATTCTTCACTTCCATGTACTTTAGTGGAGCCCCATCGAGTGGCCCTTATGGTCCTGGATCTGTTTAGTACTTTTGTACTTATTCCTTGTTCTTTATGGCTGTGATGAAGGTTAGTTGTTCTTGGAATTTTAGCACAGCAGTATTGTCCTCTTTTATTGGCCCATAGTGTCACACTGTGAAGAATGACGTCAGTTTACATGACTGAAATGAATTGGATGCTTTATTGGACCCCATCAGCAGTCTTCTAAATTATATGTCTCACATTTGGAAAAAGTTCAGGGAGCTGTTGCCTCTCCTGACACTGAAAGGGCTCTCCTTCTGTGCCAAAGGATCTTTGTATGCAGCATGTGTTAGGAGTGTAATGCTGTTTGGTAGTGAGATGTGGGCTGTAAATGAAAAGGATTTTTGCAAGCTCAGATGTACTGAAATGACAGTGATTTGGTGGATGTGCAGTGTGTCCTTGAGTGTAAGGCCTGGGGGAGCTAGGTTTATGATAGAAGAGTTAAGAGGTTGGATGGTACTGGAGTATATTGGTGTTGTAATGAGGTGGGGTAGATTGTGGTGGTTTGGGCATGTGGAGAGGATGGGGGATGACAGTTGGGTGCAGAAAGTGAGAAGCGTTAAAGTTGGCAGTAGGGTTGCGAGAGGTAGACCGAAAAAGACCTAGGGGCTAGTCATTGAGTGTGACCTCAGGGATGGGGGACTGAACAGGGAGACTGCTAGAGACCTAGCAGGATGGAGAGCCGCCATTAGGTGACCAAGGCCAATGCATGCAAGCATGTTGGAGGATTTAAAAATGAAAATGAAACGAGTCCTTTTTGTCCACAAGTCTCACAGTCCTTCTTGTGCACAATGTATTTGATTATCATTAATATACAGTGTATGCCATTGTACTGCTGCATTCAATAACCTTTTGTTCCTTTTCGTAGGTCTGAACGCCCCATTGTAAGATCTGTTTTCAATGGACGGTATCAGGGCCGACCAGCTATTAGAGTTGCAACTTGGAATCTCCAGCGCCTCACACTGGACAAGGTTAGCATTAAATATAAGGGGTAAAGTAAGGCAGGTTTGATATAATGAAGGTTAGTAGAGTGAATGCAAGAACATTGTTAATGCAGATCTTGGTAGGTAATCACATTCAAGCAGTAGTATCAGCAGAGTCTGAGCTGCCCCGGCTGGACTCTAAGAGGAGATGAAGGATTAGTTGTGGGACATAATTTTGCCTGTTGTTATCAGAGTTGGGTGAGAGAAGGTTATGTGGTATTGAGTGGAGACTTGAATAGACATACAGATAAACAAGCTTATAGATTCAAGGGGGTGCAAAATGAGCTGGAATATGGCACTAGGAATGTTGAAATACAAAAATTCTTGAATATAATGATTCAGTAAATATTACTGTATGGATCATAGTGTTTGTTGTTGTTGTTGCAACTCAAGGCAATTTAAATGTGAACCCATTAGACTGCAGGAAAACACACTTCAGCCCACTGCTCCCAAAGGTCATCTGTTGAGGTTATGTTGAAGGAATGTCTGTATTGTGATAGTGTGGTGCATGAGGTGAGTGTATTGTGGTGTCAGGGGCTGCACCACAGTGTTGGCATAATGTATTGTTTGTGGGTTTTGTTTTGTGGTTATATTGTAGGATTGAAGGGTGGTGACTGCATCACAGAGTGGATATGTCCATTAGCGGCTGTTGGGGTCGGGTAGTTTCTGAGAGGTGTATGTCTGGTGGTGGTTCATGAAAGATGTTGTTTGGTTGAAGGTTTTGACTGTTTTTACAGAGAACAATAAGACTGATTATGTAAGGATATGGTGGTACTATAAGTCATGTTGGTTATTTCATCATTAGGAAACTTGAATGGAAATACCTGTATGACAAAGATGTGATCTGTGGGGAGAAGTGGGCTTTACAGTGAAAGCTGCTTGTGTGTGATAGGATACCAAAAGAGGTAGGGAAAAGAAAAAGGTATACAGACACATTCTAACAAATAAGGGTGGAAGCCAAGGAATTGCAGTGTTATGGGTGCATTTCATTCTGGGATGTGCAGAATGAAAGAAATTGTGTGGAACAGGGTAGGTGCAGAATGGAAGAGACTGTGTGGGAACAGTATTGGTGGGATTGGGGACCAGTGAAACACACTCTTAAAACCAACAGACAAAGGTATGTATTCTCATCAGTTACGGAAGCTCTCTAACACCTCTACCTAAGAGATTTATTTGCCTTCCTTACTGCCCTCTTCTGTGTTACTTATCAAGCTAATATTGCCATACTTTGCATAAGTAAGACAGAAATATTTTAGCCAGCTGTATCCAAAAATAAATCGATAGGGAAGAAACGTAGTAGTAGTAGTAAGTAGTTGTTCCCTAGGCAGTCTGGCCGAACAACCCTGAGTCCCTAAGGAAGGCCACGGGCGAGACTGGGCTTTCCCACAGAGCTCTCAAGGACTGTATGGTGTTGTTGGTGCAAGCAATTGTGTGCAATTCAGTCTTCCATTATGTGCTGTGTTGCATCCTGGACAGGCATCAGCGACTGTCATCCAGCCTCTTCTGATAACCCATGAGGGCTGGATAATGCCCACATCTCAGTCTGGCCAGGTAGACACTGTCCTTACAAAGGAGGTACGATTCAGAAGGGTGGATATCAGGAGGCTGTGCATGCAGCTGTGTGATGACTTTAAGTGACTGAATGGAGTGGCGGTAATTGGAGCATATGCTTCTGGAAGCCAGTTTTAGGCGGGCAAGGGGGGGAGAGATGACAGTAGTTGTGTATGATATCAAGTGCTGGGTGTTGTTTTGATGTTCCTTGGTGTGTGTGGATGTGCTGCCATGTAGTGTGGTGAATGGTGTGGGTTTGTGGAGGCTGCAGCAAGACTTTGTGTGCCTTTCATGTCTAGATGATCCTTGACTTTGAGGACTTTGGTTTCTTGGTGTAGGTGGTCTGTAGGTATAGTAGCTCTGCAGCCTGTGATTATTTTTAGGGCCTTGTTCTGTGTGGTCTGTAGGGTGTTGTAGTGTGTTTTATTGAGGTTAGAAACTCAAGCTGGGCCTGCATAATTCATCACTGAATGTATATATTGTTTGTATATGTGGTGGTGGTTTCTTTGTTGTGTTCGATTGTTTCATAGTCAGGTGACCTTAGGGCATTGAGTCTTGGTGTTAATTTATTTTTAATGTTTGTGATGTGTTGTTTAAATGACATTGATGTATGTTACACCAAGGATTTTGTGTGTGTGTGTGTGTGTGTGTGTGTGTGTGTGTGTGTGTGTGTGTGTGTGTGTGTGTGTATGTGGTAGGGGGATGTTGTTTATAATGAGGTGTGGAATGTGACTATGTTCTGCTGTCCAGTTTGTGAGAAGGGTCACTGTAGATTTGGCTGGGGCTATTGTAAGTCTGTTTGAGGTGAACCATTCGTGTAGTGTGTTGAGGCAAGGTTGGAGGATCTGTGCGGCTCTGTTTACATTTTGGTGTGTACGTGTAAGTGTTATGTTGTCTGCGTAGGAAGCTACAGTACATGTATCTGTGGTGTATGGAGTGTGGTTATGTCATGCATGTGTAGGTAAAGACTATAGGGGACAAAACAGATCCTTGAGGGATGCCGTTTATGAGTCTCTTTTGTTCGATGACTGACTGGCAGATGTTACATGTGCACATGTGCCTGCTAAGGAGTTTGCCAGCCATCTTTTTGTGTTGTTGTGCATGTTTGTGTTGAATATTTTGTTTGTGAGGTTATGGCAGGGGATGGCATCAAAAGCTTTGCTAAGGAAGAGGCATTAGGGAGCTTGGCTAACCACTGACAATATGGGCCAAATTCTCTGGTCACCTAAGCGAAATAAGTTGTATTATTGGAATGATGTTGTAGATGAAGCAGTTCATCATCATCATCATCATCATTTAGCCCAGTGTTGCCCCATGAGGAGCGTAGGAGCCTGGGGCTAGGCAAGTTGGTCCTGACATTTAAGATGAGAGTGACCAGTCTTACTCATCTCTGAGTGGCATTGCGTGAGCAGTACAACCCAACCACCCCTTAGGTATAAACCTGCACAGACTCAATCCAGCTGGAGCGCCTTAATTACCCACTAAACCACCAGGCGCCATAATCAGGTTATATGGTTACCACCTAGTATACCAAATGGCCATTTGGCTTGTCACTTAATGTAGAGTCACCCATAGACAGGAGGAAGAGAAAAGAATGAAGGAAAGAAATACAGAAGAGGAAGAGAGGAATGGGCAGTCACTCGAGAGCAGCACTGCATCGAGTGAGTGGATAATGAGAAAATATCATTCAAGGCATGAAACTAGCATTAAGAGGGTGTCCCTGGCTGCTAAATGCAAAGTCAGAAGGCAAGTGTGTAAATACATGTGGCAATGCCTAAAGCAAGGGCATAAGTGCCTATTGAATGGTTTGATATCGTTGCAAGATCGTATCTCATATATAGGCTCGAGCGTGCTTTCATGCATCACCTTTGGTCACCTAATTGCAGCTCTTCTTGCTGCTTGGTCTCTGGCAGCCTCCGTATTCAGTCAGTTATCCCTGAGGTCACACACTATGATTTCGTCCCAGGTTTCAGTCTGCCTCTTGCAACTCTACCCCGACAGTCACACTTCTCACCTTCTGCACCCAGTAGTCATCCTCCTTCCTCTCAACATTTCCCATAGCATCGCAGTCTACTCCTCCTCATCACAACACCAATACATCCAGTCCCATCCTTCCTCTCAACTCTTCAGCCACAATCCTTGCCCCCCCCCCCAGGCCTTGTATTCAAGGATGCACTACACATCCATCTAATCTTTGTCATTTCTGCATGTTTGAACCCATGAATATCCTCTTCTTTTACTACCCATGCCTCACTGTCATACAGCATTACACTCCTAACACATGTCACACAGAAAGATCCTTTTGCACAGAGGGAAAGGCTTCTCAGTGTCAAGAGAGGTAATGGCTTACAGCATTACACTCCTAGCACATGTCACATAGAAAGATCCTTTTGCACAGAGGGAGAGCCTTCTCAGTGTCAAGAGAGGTAATGGCTCCCTGAATATCCTTCAGCCATTTTACCCTAGCCACAGAGCTAGCTCCAGCCCTTCCTCCAGCACATAGCATGTCCCTCAGATAAGGAAACTCTTCCATACACACACTAGACTCACCAACAAAGTCAGTCCTTTTGTGCCTAGCAGTCTCTATATAATCTCCCTGACACACTTCACTCACAAAGTCAGCATTATCTCACAGTTTGTGTGTAATACCACTACATCTCTTTTGCACCCAGTTATCACAAATCTGCACAAGATGTAGTTAATTCCCACACCCCTGTGGCAAATCACACATGGCCATTCTCTCTCTGCATTGACAGTACCACTGCCAGCCCTAGACACCATCACTTTTGTTTTATCCTTGTTTACTCTCTAACACTTTTTCCCCATTCTGTTTCCTAAATTTTTCCTCAGCCTCCTTTTCATTCTCTGCAGTCAACACCAGGTCATTGGTATACATCACCCATGGGAGTCCATTTCTGAAGTGACATGAAAGCTTGAAGCACAATGACAAACATAAAGGGGCTCAAGACTGACCACTGATGTATGCCAACATTTATGGAAAACTCATTACTCAAATCTTCATTCACTGTCACTTGGGTGTAAGCACCCACACAAATAACCATAACCACGCTAACCAGCCATTCCTCAGGCCCAAGTTTTCTCATTGCCCATTTCACCACCTCCCTAGGGACTCTGTCAAAGGTCTTCTCCAGATGAACAAAAACAAAGTATGGCTTCCTTTTCTTACTACAAAATAATTTGGCTTCCTTTTCTTACTATAAAATAGTGTGTCACATAAAAAACATGCTGTACTAATGCAACATAATAAATAAAAACATAAAAAATTGTGAGGCTTAGTGGCCAATCCTACAGTGCAGATGCTTCCTGCACTGAATCAAGGCAAGCATGGGAGACAGTAATAGGTGTAGCTGGAGCCATACAACGATGAAATGTACTTCCTCGACATTCTCCCCACAGAGGAGAATTGTGAGAAGGCAGCAACATTTGTCATCAGTTTATATTTATTTATGTATATATTTATATATATATATATGTGCTTTAGGTTTAGCTCCATGTATGTGCAGTTTCATCATAGAAAACCTGTCATATTTAACATTATCCACTGACCTTTTGATTCCTTCATATTTTCTATTTTTCTGGCCACCCTTTGGGAGGTACAGGTTCCAATTTAATTATTTCTGATGTAAATACAGTGCTTGTCATAATGGCCATCACGGCGCCCTATTATAAGCCTTTAATCAGGTACTGTCTATAGTTGGAGCATATGCTTCTCAAGAAAGAATATACATATGTAAACTACTGTATTCAGGTACTCTTAATGTTGCATTAATAATTACACATTACAAGTATATGAATTTGCATCCACCACTGAACAGTATGAATTGAGAAGTGATGAAATTGAAAATATACTCATAAATGTTTCATGGTTTGCAGATTAGCAATCTGGGTGTGTTAGAGGTGGTGTGTCGAACGGTGTTGGAGAACAGCTTCAGTCTAATGGCCTTGCAGGAGGTTGCCTCCAGAGATGTCCTTGAGAAGGTCAGTTCCATGGAACAGGATTTTAGTTACCTTTGTTTTCATGTGGTAGGTGATTGCATTTGTAGCACATTTTGCTGTTACTTGACACATCCTCCCATTCATTGCAGATTTCAGAGCTGTTGGGAAAATTATGAAAAAGACTATTCTGCACGAGGCCTGCATGAAGGAGTGTCAGTGCCAACTTTAACATACGGATGTGAGACTGTGGTGTGGCATGAAAATGAAAAGTCAGGAGTAAGAGCGGTAGAGATGGGACTGCCTAGGAATGTATGTGAAGTTCAGAGAGTGGATAGGATACAGAACAATAGGATACAGAATAACGTGAAAGATGCGGAGTGAGGAAGTCTGTGGACACCAGAATCAAAGAGAGTGTACTTGGGTGGTTTGGTCATGTGGAGAGAGTGAATGTCAACAGAGTGGTGAAAAAGGCATATCTGATTGAATTTGAAAGAGGGAGGAGGCGAGGTAGGCCAGGAAGAAGGTGGAGGGATATGGTGGATGAGTGTGTGAGGAAGAGAGGTATGGAAGTCAGTGAGAGTAAGGGACTGACAAGAGACCGAGATGGATGAATGAATTTTGTGTGGAGAAGTGCATAATCAGGCATTTGGCACCCTTTTTAACATGACAGCATTTGAATTGGCTCTGTCAGATAGGTATTTGTGAAGCTACAGAATGGGGTGATTTTTTTTTGGGGGGGGGGCCTATCTGATGGAGCCAGGATTTCGAGGGCTTGAATGATGAGTGAATGGAAGCGTGGCCCGACTTGTGCAAACTTTGGCTGTCTGGACATTGTTACTCCTCACCCTGTCCTAGGGTGGGAAAGGAGGTCTGGATAATGTTGATGATGATGATGATGATGACTGTTCTGCCACAAAGATCTTGTTGGCGATCTGAAAAACTGCCTGCAGATTTTTCGAGCATTGGAAGGATAGCTGGGCTAAGTGTGTTGAGTCTCAGATAGCATACTTTGAAGGGGATTAAAGTCTGAAATCAATAGGTTTATTTTTTATTTTTTTTTATTCCCCCCCCCACCAGCTAAAGGTTGGATACTTTTCTATCAGACTTTATACGAAACGTGTAATCAAATAACGACAAATGTGCCAAATATCAAAAATTAAGATTTAGGTCGCAACACACTCGTCTGCCATTTTTCTATCCAGTGGAAATGTTTTCATGGCATGTTCGTCATTACAGCATGGTTGAAAGTCCTATAAAACAAGGTGGATTCTTGTCCCAGCACACTGCAGATTGGTATGCGTGGCCTGTGTCTCTCCTGAGGAAAGTTGTAGTGGAAGAAAGATAAACTTGCCAGCAAACACCCTCCCAGGCTGCCAATGAGTAGTGGGTCTCATATTGATATCACACTCACAGCAAATCAGCAGCCGTGTTTTGTGGGTGTGTCATCTGGTGGGTGTGGCCAGATCCTGCCCTTCCCAGTTCTGTTGAGATTGAAAGCCACACAGGTGTGCTTTTGGCTTATTATTTTCACCTCAGATTTACAGTTATTTATATAGCAACATGAGTGACTTACATAGTGATGACGACCAGGAAGTCCCTGAGCATACATGGAAGTGAAAACGTGATCCATCTTCTTGGAAACATGCAGTTGCCAAGCAAAAACAAAATGCTGGGGAAGCATACGTGAGTTAAAGCACAAAAAAGGAAGTGCCAGCTAGGAAAATTGGTCCTCCTTGTAAGTTTGGCTGCTTCAGCAGTTTGGGCGATGATGAAGTGAGTGATCTGTTTACAGCATTTTAGGCAATGAGTGATTATAACAGACAGAAGTTACATTGCCAGTCGTGTGAAAAGTGTTGCTATGAAGTGACCTCGTGACAACGGCCATAAATCACTCAAGTCATGGATGATTAGTTATTGTGTTGAGTATGCTGATGTGACTTATGATGTTTGTCAATCATCACTCCTCATCATTCATTGTTTTGGTGAGCGTAGAGTTTGTTATGTGCTCGACACAGTGACAACCTGGATGAGTGGAAACTAACAAGCGTGGCACTGGTCTTGATCCAAAACAAGTTAGTGATGAACAGAAGGCACCAGGCCAGTGATATGCTGGACTACCGTTATTCCTCACACCCACCACAACACTTAATTACATTCAGCTCTACTGTACTTGGGTTGGTGATTGTCCTTCTTTTCATTTTTGTGGTTGTCATCAAATTATTATTATTTTTTTTTTTTCATAGAGGTACTATGGTATGTGGTTAACAACTAAACAACATTATAACCTGATGTATCATATATATTGTATTTTATTCTTATGTGTCTTAAAATATTTTACCAGCTCGATTTTTTGAGACATTGTATATTGAAATCATGCTACTTGTTAATGAATTACAACAAAACAAATTTTTAACACTGTTTATCTCAAAACATTGATTTGGCATGTTCATTATTATTTGACTAAATGCCTCATATTATCCATGTTATGAAACAGAGGCCTGGATTTTGAGCCTGTATCTTGATTATATGAAGGTATCTTAGTGCCATGTTATTATATGGGTAAGGGCCTTTGCTGTGATAGGAGTGTGAAGGGTCAGGAGTAAGAACAGTGGAAATGGGACTGTTGGGGAATGTGTGTAATTTGGTTCAACTGGATAGGAGATGAAACAGAAATTGAAGTAAGATAACTTGTATGGAAGTGTATTGATGAAAGGGTAGAAGAAAATGTGCTTAGGTGGTTTAGTCATATATATAGAATGTGTATGAATAAGAATATGGTGGCACAAAGGGTGTATGTAATTGAAATAGAAGCTGAGAGAAGACATGGTAGATTAAGATTGATGGGTACAGGAAGCTGATGAAGCTAAGGAATTGACAAGGGACTGAAACAAGTGGATGAAGTAGCCTATGTGCTTAGAAAATGACAGTGGTTGCCTCACCCTTTTTATTCTTACTAGTTGGGGGAAGAAAAAAAATTCCATCGTACAGGCCTATGTGTTATACATTGAAAACAGAAAATATTAAAAGTACGTGTGGATGATTTTTGCTTTTGAGGTGGAGCCAAAATCTGTCCTGGATGATCCTTGAATGATGGTGTAGGCCATTACACTGGGCACATAATTTGATGGTTCTCATATTTTGTGCTTTGGTGTGTCACTCAGTGTAGATTCACCTGTATATAGCACTGCATTGAGTAGATGGTGGGTTCCCCCAACTAGCACAGAGGGTACAAAGAAATGCATGAAATAGTGTGGATTGTTTTCATTTGATAGGGAAAACCATAGTTTCAGAGGGTTGGATGATGTGTGAATGCTTATGTGTCCCAGTTCATTTGGGATACAGTTTAACAGTTCTGCTGACCTGGTTTTCTCTCTCTCTCTTTGTTTCTAGGTCCATCTTTATCCCACCTCATAAGTGGGAATTGGAGTTGGGATAGTGATAATAATTCATTGAAGTATTTTAATACTATTTCTTATGTTCATGGCTCAGATATGCAGTGAACTTAACCATGGTTGTCTGCGGCGGGTGCGAGAATGGAGTGGTCCTCGGGGGGAATGGCGATGGCAAGTATCTGAGGATCCAGCAGGACGTATGGGACAGGTAAGGCATGGACTGGTACAGGAAGTAATACAAGTTATTTCATATATACAGTAAATCCTCAGTTTACACAGGACCAGTTTGCTCTAAATGCATTTTACGCAGAAAGATAAGCCCTGACCTATTCCAGTAAGTGCAGGAGAAAAAAAAATTGTGCAGGACAGTCCAAGAAGTTGGCCCCTGTCTGCGATGACATTCAAAGGTCCCATGCAGTGACTTTAATGGCAATGTCGTCAAACATGGCTGCCACATTTGCACTGTGCCTTGTGTTTACCCCCCTGTGTCAGCAACATCGATCATAAATGTACTGCACCAGTGACCCAGCAAGTGCCAGGAGGGGGTTTTGCTTCCATCACTCATGACAGCATCCTTTACAGTATCAGCATTGCTCCCAGAATGACAGTTGACAGCCTCATCGAAGAGGTTGAGGAGAAGTGCCTATCAACTAAGGCCACACAGTAGCAGCCAAGTTACAGCATGCTGAGGGGCCCACTCATCAGCAACTGAACCAGGTGTATTTTGCCAGTCAGATCAAGGACATCCTAATGATGGTGGTGCACAGCACAGATAAGCTGTGGTTCCTCAAGAGTGAAATGATTGTATCTTATGGAGGTAGAGGGGTAGAGGTAGCAGCTTGTGAAGAAAATTATTGAGTCATCGCAGACCTTCACTGCTGCGTACTTTGCTTCCGCCCCAATCCCTTCCTCACCATATCAGTCTTCCCAGCCTAGCACCTCCTCAGTGCTTGACTCCCCACAACCTGCCAATGACAGTGACTTTGAGGGGTTCCAGGCCAAGCCTCAGTCCTAGAGGGGTTAGAGGCACCACTCATTCCCCTTCCTCTAGCCCCTTATCCTTAGATACCCTCCTTCTCTGGCACCCAAATATCATTCCCTCCCCTGTCATGGTAAGTGATCACAACTTATTCACCACTTCGTGCACTCTGATTAATCCTGTCGTATGTCCAACGATGTTCGTAAAGGTTGTATGTGTACTACAATGAATGTTAAGTATGATCAGGAAGGGGTGAAATTTTTTCAAGTGGGTCAAAGGGGGTACTTTGGGAAAATTTTGGAATATCACCATACCAGTTAGCCATGTAATGTGGGTTTCAGTGACTTGATTTGCTCTTTTCAGTTTGCATGGTAATATTTCTGCACACATTAGCTGTGCAAATTGAGGGTCTGCTGCACTGTAGGTCCTGCAGTTTAATTTGACAATAAACACTCTGTAATGCAGCCTCCTCAATCTGCAGCACATTTGGCCATCTTGTGCACTTTATTATTACAACATAGATAATCTTCTTATGTAACCCAAATGATATTGTGGAGTGCCTGGCTGAAGTGGCCAGTTTTCTACAGTCCACAAAGCAGTAACTAGAGCCACAAAACAACAACTGAGAATAGTGTATGCCAAATAGGGAACTTGCTCAGAGTGGGAGTAAGAGTAATAACTGAGATGATGACTATCAACAGAAGACAGAAGAAAATGAATTGAGAATGAGTCATCATCATTCCTCTTTCGCACCCAACATTGGGGTGAGCTTGGGTCGAGAAAGCCTGACATGATAGAGAACTCGTGAAAATAACCACATACACATTCACTCACACTGAAAACCCGATTTCACCTCTTAGGCATAATCATCCACGCAGAAGTGCTTCATATTACCTGTCAAATAGAGTCAGTCCTGTAACTACCAGTAAAACGCCTTTATTGGTGAGGTATGAGTGAGGCCATTGTCATCTGAAAGCATTGAAATGTTACCTTACACCCCGAAGATTCCAAGAGTATATTGATGGCTATCCACCTACCAGGTTTCATGCCATTACAGCAAACTGTCTGGCCTGTGGCCCTCTTTTGAAGATTTTTGACATGCCGCATTTGGTGTGTGTCACATGCCACGTGTACCGATTGGGTGTGGTGAAGTTTGTCAAAAACAAATCTTGAAGAATTGGACTATCATATGGTGCAAGTCGCGCTGTGATCGTCCCTGTGGTTGCTGAGATATAAGGTTCTCAAAAATGCTGTGGCCGGCCCAGGCCTGGTCAGGCTTCTCGTATGTGTGAAAATGCCTCTACAGTACTCGACGAGAGACTCGCAAAGGCTTCGCCCTTGCTTGTAATAAAGTTAAAAAAGGGAAGCCAAATCATTGCCATTCACCCTTGTACAAAATTCATCCAGTCATCTCAGTTCCTTTCAGTTCCCTACCCTCCTTAACCTCCATACCTCTTTCCCACATGCATTTACCACATTTATCTACCTGCCTGGCCTAGCACACCTCTTCCCATCATCAAACTCACTCAGATACACTCTTTTCCTACCCTTTTCATATCCATTCCCTTCATATAACCATACTTTCAAAGCACATACTTTTCACTTCTTTTGTCCATGGATGATTAGTGCTGTTGTTGGAATTTCGTCATTTTGAAATATTGGTAGTGATGATTACTGTTAGTCTTCATTATTGTTAAAGATTGCCATAACATTTGTAGCTCATGTTTGTACCTCTTTGGCAGAGTTCTGAGTATGCAGCATATATCTATAATGTTGACCATGGGCTACAGCTGACCTCTGCATCTCTCTTGACTGTCCACAACAACCACCATCGCCACCACTCTGCCCGCAAGCCATACCTTGGCTACTTTAAGGTCAGTTTGTATATGAACATGGAATTTTTTGTTCAGTTGAAGCTTATGAAGTAATCCTTTAACCTCTTATGTTTGATGATGTGTTTCTATTTTATTCTAGATAATTTTAGATGGTTGTATTCATTGTAGGGAGAGACTTCTGGTTGCAAATGTGCTAGTAGAGACTGTTTCTTATACAAGGTCTTCCCAGAGTTAATAAAAAAAGTTGGGTGGTAGCAGAAATAAAATAATAATGATTTTGCCAGATTCGAGGAATTAACACATTCTCAGGTAGCAAACATAAGAATTTTATTGTAGTTATGACTAGATATGTTATGCAGCATACAGAAAGTCCAGTCTGGTAAAAGGTGAAAGTGTTGGGGTTTCCTGGGGCTGAATAAAATGTGTCATTTGCCAGTATTCAGTTCCAAAATTAGGTCCATGTTCTAGAACTTGTGAATGAGACATTGACTCTAAATTAGATACTGTATGTTAAATTAGTATGGTATGTGAGAAAGTGAGGTATGGAGGTTGAAGAGTCTAGAGAACTGACTGTAGATAAAGTTGGTTGGAAGGAGTTTGAATAGAGGAGTGCAATGCAAAGTTTTGGCACCCTGGGAAGGAGCTGGAGCAGGAAAACTGCCCCCTTTTTGTTCGGTAAGTCATCATTATGTGTCACCATATATGACACTTTTTTCTTTTAATTTCACTGTAAATTCTTAAAACCTGTTTTCCATTAGTACCTGTAAAGTTGATTTGCCAGTTTCCCATAATTTACAGAACCAGTTGTACAGAAAAAGTTTATACTGTATTTTGGAACACTACACTGACCTGTAATGAGGACTTACATCCTCAAAGTTTGGTTTTCCTACCCCATGCATGTATAGAAAATTTAGTTATGATGATGTGATGATGATGGTGAGAGGCCAGTACTGTACTTTTTTTAAATCCATTATTATTTATTAATGTTTCATTGGGCACCTGGTGGTTTAGTGGTCAGTTAAGGTGCTCCAATCAGATTGAGCCAGTGCAGGTTTATATCCAAGGGATGGTTGGGGTTAACTGCTCACATAATGCCACTTAGGGATGAGTGAGGCTGGTCACTCTCATCTTAAATGTCAGGACCAACTTGCCTGACCCTGGGCTGCTACACTCCTCATGGGGCAACACTGGATTAGATGATGAAATATAATTGTATTCAATGTCATTTTGATTGTAGATGGTTGGTTACCACCAGCTATGGGAAGTATTACCATTAGAGTGAAATGTCACTCCAATCATGGTAACTAGCCACATAATCATCACTTGTAGGCAGGAGGCTCTCCCACAAACAGAGTCAGAGCCCAAGCTGAAACTTACAATGTTACAAATATTATTATATCATACATTTTTTTTTCAACAGTTTCCAGCGATTTAAGCTTTACTATGGCCAACTACTTATGGCAATTCCTTAAGAGGAAGCATGGCATTATTTTACTTTATTTTGTCTGTTTCAGTGCAATGATTATGAATTTGTGGTGGTAAGTCTTCATATTGAAATCCCAGACCCTAGCAAGAAAAGGAGAAGAGTGTCAAAAAGTAAAGAGAATAGAAGAGAAGATTTGGAAGAAGAGGAAGGAAATGGCAACCGAGAACCAAAATCAAAGTCATTACAGTTGGCATCACTCATAGCTGCACTGAAGGAGAAACTGAGCAGTGAGAAGAACATTATACTTTTGGGTCACTTCAGTTTAACCCCTGACAATGTTGGTAAGAGGATTGTCCAACTCTGAAGTATACAGTATATTTTCTCTTGCATCCACAACTTTACTCATATTGTATTATCACATTGCAGGAAAATTTCATTTTTCAGATTTCTAGTTTATAAAATAGGAGGATTTTACAGGTTTCGCAGCTGCTGGGAAGGGCACAGAATTATATTTTCTTAACTTTGTCCAGATTGTCATCCATCCGTACCTTGTTTCGCAAGTCCTAAGCCAACCAAGATAAAATTCAGACCACCAAAAGCAGTACATACTGCCAGGATAAGCCATTGCAGAGTAGGTAAATATCAAGTTGAGAGCAAGGCAGTAAAATGGGGTTGGACAGGGCAACATGGAGGTGACATGTTTGTGGCCACCCCTTATGGGATTGAGGCATCTGGCAATGGATAGATAGATAGAAAAAAGACAACAGGTGACTTCCTCCCAGCAGTGCCATTATTTGTCACACACATCACTTATTTACATCCTCTGTTTTAGAGTAATTGGCAGATTCCACATATCAAGTTTGCCTACAGTAAGCACCATTTAACAAAAAACAGCCTTATGTAAAATTTGCAGTGACATTATTAAATACCTCCAGTGGTAATTTCATAGTGGTAGGTGGGGGTGCTCACCATCGACTCACTCGATATAGTAATGCTTTTGGGTGACTGCTTGTTTCTCTCTTCCTTTCACCTTTTCTTCCTTCCTTCCTCTTCTGTCTTTCTTTCCATCATTGTTTCCCCCTCCTTCTGTCTGTGGGTGACTACGCTGATCAATAAGCCAAATGGTTTCCTGAACACCATGAAACCATTTACTACTGTTAGTGGTAACCATACAACTAAATTGTGGCACCTGGTGGTTTAGTGGGTAATTAAGGTGCTCCAGTCGGATTGAGCCTGCGTAGGTACAGTATACAGTATATCCAAAGGATGGTTAGGGTTTATTGCTCACGTAATGCCACTCAAGGATGAGTGAGGCTGGTCACTCTGATCTTAAATGTCAAGACCATCCTGCTTAGCCCAAGGCTTCTATGCTCCTCATGAGGTGACATAGGATTGGATGATGGATGTATTTTTATTATTATTATTATTATTATTATTATTTTGTGGTAGGTGGGGGTGCTCACCATCCAGTCACTCGATGTAGTGCTGCCCTAGGGTGTCTGCCCTTTCCTCTCCTCCTTCCTTCTTTCCTTCCTTCCCCTTCTGTCTTTCTTTACTTCATTGTTTCCTCGTCCTTCTGCATACAGGTGACTTTATATTCCCTCTTTTGTCTTTCTTTCCTCCATTCTTTCGTCTTCCTTCTGCCTACGGGTGACTCTACACTGAGTGACAAGCCAAATGGTTTCCTGTACACCAGGAAATCATTTACTATGCTGGATTGTAACCATATAACCAAATTATGGCGCCTGGTTGTTTAGTGGGTAATTACGACGCTCCAGTTGGATTGAGCTGGTGAAGGTTTATATCCAGGGAGTGGTTGGGGTTTATTGCCCACGTTATGCCACTCTGGGATGAGTGAGGCTGGTCCCTCTCATCTTAAATGTCAGGACCAACTTGTCTAGCCCCAGGCTCCTACACTCCTCATGGGACAACGTAGGATTGGATGATGGTTGGATGGATGGATTATTATTAATTAGTTTTTTCATTTTTTACTTGGCTAAATATTTATGAAGCACATATTTTGTCCTCAACTTACTGTGAAAGAAAAGTTGAGGTATCTTTGATGAGAAACAGGTCGCATAAAGTTAGAATTGTTCAAGCAGAATATCATTAACTACAGAATAGTCGTGCTAGGGATGCCTGTGCACTGTGCTACTAATGCTACTAACCTAGAAGAATAATAAAAGATAATAAGATTAGCTATATGAATTCTACAGAAGCAAAGTTCAGTAGTAGTCTGCACTGTGTTCCATCATCGTGAATCTATTCTGCAGATGACATCCAGTCAACGTCCTTTGCTTTATCTCTCCTCATATGTTATCTTTTCAGCATTTGATGTATTGCGGGAAGCCTTGTACAGTAACATAGTTCCAGCTGAATTTGGGAAAGAGGTAGTTGGTGAGGAGACTGAGAAAGAAGCAGGCAAAAGTGAGATAAATTTACAAGAGAGCAGGGAGAAGATTAATGATGGATATTCATGCTGCTATAACAACATCTGGTTAAACCCAAACACCAGGGCTGCTTACACTGGCAAGTGATGGAACAGTTACCTACCATCTCTTAGATAAATGGAGTCTTATTTTTTCTGTTTGTGGATTTGTTCACTAGTCATGTGTAAATACATGTTTACATGATATATTGGAATTTTTAGTAAAGAATCTTAAACTTTCTTTGATGTAATGGGTCATCTGTTGTTTGATTGTAACCTTATGTACTCTTATTTTCAGGTCAGTGGGGTGTAATCACAGAAGGTCTCTGCCATATGGCCATTCCCAGTGGCTGGGGCTGGGGTGGGGCAGCTAGTGATCATTCCCCTGTTTTTTGTGACCTTTGTCCTAGTCTAGCATCTGCTTCTGTCCTTGCCTCCCTCCCTCCTCTCTCAGGACCCCTTAATCCATACCAACAACCTAATGAAGGAGAGAAAAAGAAATGAGGGCAAATGAAGTACTGGTAATAGAATTGTTCCCAAAGAGGTCAAGGAAATTGCGACGAAAGTTAAAATATGTTTTTTAATGGAACAGAATCTTACTCAAAAGTAAGAATGGTAGTAAGAACAGAAAAAAGGGGGATTTATTTCCTTGCCTAATTTTGGTATCTGCATAAGAATTACATAAGGTGAAGGGCATAACAAATAATATTGAATTTAACTCTGTTTTTTCATGCCTTTTACATTATGCAGAAAATTGTTACACTAAAATATTACAGAAAAAGACAAAGTGAGAGAATTTTGTTAATTGAAGAGTGACTTGTAATGATTTTGTTTAGCTTGAGTTTCCCAAATATCTTTGTACAGTACTTGCAAGAATTAAGAACCAGAATTTTGTTGCTTGTGTTAATCATCTGAATCAGGGGTAGGTGTTCCTAATGTCTTAAATAATATACTCTTGTACCCGGTGTTATATACTAACATGAGTCCTCCTTTGGCTGCATATTGCAGAGAAGCTGATAACCCCACAAGTCCAGTGATATATACAGTATTTTTTTATTCTTGTTGCCTTGAGATGATTCTCTTAAGCTCAACAGACTTTCTGAGTTAGAGGGATTAGCCATAGCCTTCACTGACCCCTTTACAACAAGAAGTCTTTTCTTTAAATTGAATATTATTTGCTCACGGTAGCAAGATTTAAAAAATAAAATCACCTTATTAAAGGGGTTCAGTTTGGTGCATAGTTGTTTTTGAATTAGCTGAAATAATAAAGTATCTGTAAGCTTGTATTCACAAATATAAGTTCTTTATATACTGCAATATGTTTGTTTTAGGTAACAGATAATTATAACTCACCCCAGTAAGAAATTACATCAGGCTACACCCCATTTTTGCAGCTTAGTTGTGATTAGCAAAGACAACCCAAACATGACAGCCAGTGGTAAGATTCAGGTCACCAGTCATGTGTCATCGACTCCACATCTTTATCCACTTGGCTAAAGTTCTGAATATCTGTCACTATTTCATTGATGTTAAATTGCTTTTTATCACCTGCCTTTAGCAAGATGAAGTGATATAGTAATGTTACCATGTGTCTATGTGTATGTATCTGTTAGCAAAATATCTTGAAAAGTTGTAGATGAATTATCACCAAACCATCATGAAATAGCAACTATGTGGATGTGCAGAAGTTTATTACATTTTGTGAGGATTTGATCAAAGACAACGGAATGCCAGCCACCATGTACATTTTTTTACATAGATTGGCTTTTTGTGAAATGCAGTGACTTAGTTTTGTAGAGTTTTGCAAATTTTCTTTCAAATTGGTTGAAGGTAGCTTGTACCTTAGCCAGCAATATATTTTCACAGACGATAAGCACTTGGCCCCCGAGTGCTTTTGTTTCGTTTATTTTTGTCATTATTATTTTTTTTTCATGAGATCAGTACATTATTTAGCTGAAGCTTTCTGGATTATTATTAGATTACACTCACATAACTTATTTACAAGAAAATTACGAATAATTTGAATTATATAAAGCATTTTTTTCCTTTCGTTGCCTGATTTTACAGAGACGTATTCATTTCCTGTCATGTTTTATGATAGGAACTTGTAGGTAAGCTGTTTATGATAATCATGGTATTGTACCAAGAAAATGTAAACAGCCCAGGCAGGAGAGATATGTGGAGCATCAGTATAAAAACTTATGCCATTCGTACTCCTACCATCACCAGGGACCCCTCTCTCCTCTCCCTTCTCTCCGTCCATCAGTGTTCATTGGCCAGAGGGTTTCTTGGGGGGTAGGAGCAGCAAAAGTTGTTTTATTATTAAACCAGAAATTATTCCTGCTTGAGATCTTTCTGTTTGTTTCCTTGATATGATGTTCATTGTAAAGAGATTATATACACATCTTTTCAGTAGATCATAATGATAAATATGTAATTCTCCTCAGAATCAGTGATGAAAGACCCTAATAAATAATTAATAATATAATTAAAATTAGAGCATTAATGCTCTGTATTTTTCCTTCTTTATAAGATTACAATAAGTTACAAATATGAGTGTAGTCTCATCACATCCCAGAAAGGTTGAGCAAGATACTGGATCTTTTAATATGGAATTCCAAAATAATGAATGACATAAATCCTTCAGATATACTTACATTGTATACATATACATGCTGTACATTGAAATAGCACCCTGCTTCTTCTTAAAGAAAAGACTTATCATACTGAGGGTGGCCATTTTACAACTGATGCGTTTTACAGTATGTACTGGAAGCTGAATCAAGGGTCAGAACCAGTGAATTACTTCTTAGTCCCTGCTGAAAGGTGTTTGGGAGAAATGAATTTTAAGCTGTATAGATAGATTTGTAACAATGTGGAGTCTTAACTTGGACTCTGACTCTATTTACATTTAGTTGAGTTTCCTGCCTAAGAAGGTTTCGATGTTTACATGGTAACTGATGACATAAGACTGATGACACATCTTGCTGTTGACTTTTGCATTTGGATTATCATGGACAGTCACAGTCAAGCTTCAGAGAAGGGGACATGGCCTGTGGTACAGTATTTTCTTATTGGATTGAGGATTAAGTGTTCATCAATCACTGTAAGAAACCTTAATTGTCTGGCTAACATTGACGAGGTATATTTATCTCAGGGTATGCAGCACTGACCTGTGACATGCAATCCTGCCATTACCCAACAACGTACAGTATGCTGTGATAATATTTGCTTTCCCATACATGCACATACATTGCTCAAAGTTTCTGCACAAACTTAGAGTAGAAAGGAATTTTGATGCAGCAAGATTATATAATAATGAATTTTTTTTTGGAAGTACTGTACTGCCCCCCAAATTGCAGTCGTTACTTTTTCTTTCTCTGCATATTGAAACACCACAAAGCATCAAAAGATGTTTTCCACTAATTTGCATTCTAAATTATGTCAGCTCTTCTTTAGAGCAGAACATATGGAAGTGACTTATAGTGTATGCAAAATTGAAAATGTGGTAAGTCCCCAATATGTCTTTTTTTTTTTCTTTTTTTTTTAAACAAAGTCCTCGGTAAATCAAAAATATTGCTTATTAATGTTCTGCTGATACCTGTAATACTAATTTGCCAGGGCCTTTCATTTCTAGTACCAGTTATATGGAGAAAGTTGCAATTTTTTAAAAGTTGTGACTTTTCAGACATATCCCAGACTTACAACAAGGACTATCTGTACTGTATTTTCAGAAGTACTGTACAGAAATACCTTTACAATTCTGTGCTGCAGTAATGTCACGCACTACTAATCCTTCAACTCCTAGTAGCGATAACTGTATTTGGGGACTGTACCTTCCTAGGTGGAATAATAAGTGCAGGCTATCAGAAAGGGTGAATGTGATATTATCATCATGAAACCTAGTGTTATTATGGTGGATTTTGTTATCCATACACAGTGATCCTACATAGAAGCATTTTTCAGAGTGTGGAGAAAAAACAGTAGAGTAATTCACTTCCATTGTGTTGAATGATTCATACCACACCAACTTATTACAGTATTTGCCACTGGTGTTCATTGTACTGTTTTCTATATATGAATGCAGTATTCTTGGAATATTTTACTTTCAAAATGAGGTTGTGTACAACTTTGTTTCCAAGCCAGTTGAAATAAGTTGAAAGTATTAATATTTCAAATCCAAATAAACAGTACAGTAAGCAGTTATTTGTCTTGCTGTGTAAATCATTAGAATTTGTTCTTAATTTAAGATTTACATATATAACCTATTGTATTACTTTTGTAAACAGTATTCACAAGATAAACCAGTAATTAGACCAGCTTTTTGTGGTTGAAATGAATAGCTTGGTAATTTTTGGAACTGTGTAGAACACTTGAATTACGACTTGAAACAATCTCCGTGCCTATGATACTGATGGTCAATATTTTATATGCTGGTATACTCATTAATATTGATGTTTACATATTTGAGAAATAGTGTACCTGCTTTGTTCTGCTGTAGTGTTGTGTATGTAACTACGTAATGTAATATTTTGTCATGTGGGATGTTGAAACTTTTGACATTCAGACATATTGCCCTTTTTGAGAGAACCTTCTCAAAACTGTGAACAAAGTAGCAGATTCAGTTTTTGTCGTGTCCCAGGCCCTCACTTAGTGCTCTGGATAAACTCTTCCTCTCATGCTTTATAATTAATGATTTCCAATGTAGTCAGCTGTTAGGTAGGGGCAGCTAGCATCATCTTGATATTTCTCACTGAATGTTCATAGTATACATAGTTTGTACATATTCTGTTACATTGTTATGTACAGATCACAATTTGTTTATAATGTACATGTTCATATGTGTAAAGTATCTGCTGAATTCTCATAATCTATAATGTTTGCATTAGTTTGTAGTTGAAGGCTGAACTATGATTGTACAGTACATACATCCAGAGTTGCTTCGGAAACCACAGTATAGTGTTTATGACCTTGTGTGAGGTATCATGCAAGTTCACCAAATCTTTTCATAAGAGCTAACATAATACACATTCTCTGGTATTACCTAGTTTGAGCAGGAACTCATCATTTGTGCTGGTTGTGCCTTCATTTGTGTAAGAGAGGAATCTTGTGTCAGAGTATTTAATCATTATCCTGTAAGTACAGTAGTATCACTGACTAGTTAATTTTTTTTTATGTTTACTAGAAAAAAAATGAACTGGTACCTGAGGAAAGAAATGATGTACTGAATGGAAGTGGGTAAGAGAAATACTGAATTGTAAGGCCAAATCCTTCTTAACAAATACTTCTTAAGTTAGAAGTAGGTGAGATATATGATATGTGACTTATTTCCTTGTTCAGAATAATTGGTTTTCATCATCATCCAATCCTGTGTTGCCCCATGAGGAGTGTAGGAGCCCAGGGCTAGGCAAGTTGGTCTATGTGAGCATTATGTGAGCAGTAAACTCCAACCACCCTTTGGATATAAACTTGCCCAGGCTCAATCCAAGTGCCATAATCACCCATTAAACCACCAGGCACCATAATTTGGTTATATGATTACCACCCAGCATAGTAAATGGTTTATTGGTGTACAGGAAACCATTTGGTTTGTCACTCAGTGTAGAGTCACCCGTATGCAGAAGGAAGAGGAAAGAATGAAGGAGGAATGATTGAAAGAAAGATTGAAGACAAAGGAAGGAGGAGAGGAAAGGGCAGTCACCCGAGAGCAGCGCTACATTGAGTGAGTGGATGGTGAGTGCCCCACGTACCACAGATAATTAGTTTTACATTGATGGTACAGCTTTCTTACACCTCCATGTTGATTATTTGCATTTGCATTTAGTGGACTTGATTTCATCACTTTATCTCTCACCCTCCCCATAGATTGGGGGGGGAGGGAAATCCGTCCATCCATCATCTAATCCTATGTTGCCCCGTGAGGAGTGTAGGAGCCCGGGGCTAGACAAGTTGGTCCTAACATAAAAAAAAAAAAAAAAGAAAAAAAAAAGCTTCATATTCACAGTTTTTCAGTTTTGTCTTTTCCATGTTTCAGATGATTGAATTTGTACTTGATTTATAGTGGACTTCATTGCATCACTTATGTTTTCTTTATATCTCACCCTTCCCATAGATTATGTAAAAATAAATATATATATATATAGCTTCACATTCACAGATTTTCAGTTGTGTCTTCTCCATGTTGCAAATTATTGAATTTGTTTGGATATTGGATTTGCACTTATTTTTTTGTGTTCCATTATTACAAAGAACAAAAATTACCCGCTGCTTTAATACGGCATATACAGTACAATATTTGTTAAGTTAGAGAATTGCAGCACTGTGACTGTCAGTATATTTTTTAAAATGTCCACAGTTTTTGTGTAATATAGAAATGCAGCTATTGACTTTATACTGTATAGTCAGGTCACACTGTGCAGTGGGGTTACATCAAGTGAAAACCCATTTCATAGCAGTTTATCATATAGTGAGGTCAGTACAGCTTAACATGGGTTCAATGGGTGGGAGGCATATGACCATGTAACCTTTAAAAAAAAGTAAAAGTTTGCCCTCGGTGCCCTCAGTGGCACCACACTTTCCACTAGGTGTAGCATCCTTGCCAGACCTGATATCCAAGTCACAAGTTTCAGTATTTCACACACAAAAAAGTTGTCACTTTACTTAATGTTGCATGCTGCACTGTTTATTATGCACATGCACTGTTATTTGGTGATAGCAACGGTGTTTCAGTGGCCTTTCACTCACAAAGTAGAATGAAAGGCAGTTGATCACAGCAATGTAAACACTGGGTGGCAAACTTGGGCCAAACAGCTGATTGGGAGGCATCATTTTAGCGAATTCACAATCGTTATTCTGAAAATGGGGGTAATGCTTTGTTCATTGTTATAACGATTTATCACATAATAAATAGATGTATAGTTCGGCCTGCTTTTATAAGACAGACTTATAATTTTTCACAGAGTGTATAATTATGATGGTGATGATGATGATGAATGTATAATAACTTTTTTTTCCTGTCTTTGTCTGTGATATGGTACTGCATTGGTTTGTAATAGTAAAATATTATTAATATTTAATAAGTCTGTTTACTTATCTAATATTAAGCTTGGTAGTGTAGTCATTCTAAAACTGCAGCTTGTCCATCCATCCATCCATCCATCCATTATCCAATCCTATTTCGCCCCACAGAGGAGCGTAGGAACTCGGGACTAGGCAAGTTGGTCCTGACATTTAAGATGAGAGTGACCAGCCTCACTCATCCCTGAGTGGCATTACATGAGCAATAAACCCCAACCACCCCTTGGATATAAATCTTCACCGGCTTAATCCGATTGGAGCATCATAATTACCCACTAAATCACCAGGTGCCAAAATTTGGTTATATGGTTACCACCCAGTGTAGTAAATGTTTTCCTGGTGTACAGCAACTGACTAAAGTGACTGGTTTCTTGCAGTCCACTGGGATCACATCCAGATGGACATGGGCTTACAGCAAGATAAATTTTCATCATAATGATTTTCTTTGTGGTCTTGTATGCTTTCTTCAAACATCAGGCTCATTCAAACATACCCTTTTTTGCCACCCTGGTCATACCTATCACAATGTATATACTTTCACAGATATCTGCAGTTTGTATCCTAACTTTGCAGCCCACATATATTCCCTAGCAGTTGTGTTTTCAGTTGTGTCACTTTTGACTTTCATGTTTATTCCATACCAGTGCAGTAGCCTATTTTGCACTTATTATGTGAGCACTGATGTGCCCTTATGCAATCATCTTCCAGTCATTGAATTGTACTATCTTTACTTCATCCAGATCTTCATAGCATCAACAAAAATTTTTTCTTGTGATACCCTGCTGTCTATTCCCATCTCTTACTTCCTTCTCAACACTTGGTTTTTATATGTAGTAGGAAATGCTATGTGGTAGGCATATACAGGAGAAATAAATTCCTTGTTTCATTAAGACCTGTGTCTTGCATTTGAAGCAGTGTAATTGTACTTCTGCTGTGAAAATATGCAGTATTAGAATTTGAACTGAATTTTTAAAATGAATACATTTACCAGAGAAAATGCTGTGACTGTATTAAAGTCTTTCCATATTCAGAATGACAGTTGACATTGTATCAGGCAGTTATATACCTACTGGTACAGGTTTTCAGGAAAAGCTTAATGGTGTGCATTTTTGTAATATTGTATACAGATACTTAAATTATATGTGTATGCATGCATTGCCTTTGTGTGTGTGTGTGTGTGTATGCTGTAGTTATTTTTTCAGAATTGACAGCTACAGAGATTTTTTAATATGCACATCTCTGATTACTGTTTATTAGACTAAGATGCCTTTTGAAAGAAAGTAATGAGATTTATATTGTTATAATTGTTGTTTTAGAGATGTTATAAAGTGAGAAAAATGTTAAAATGATGATAGTGTCAGTTGAATGTCATTCATAGAAGAGAACTGTTTATGGTTGTGTGCAGTACTTGCTATGATTATTCTAACCACAGTTTGTTCATTAGGAAGCTTAACCTTTGCTTAAAGTATTTGCGACTCAAAATATAAAATCCTAGCAATTGCAATTAATTTTACTTTTCCCCATTATTATGGTCTTGATCCCATGTCTTATGCCACTCCAGTCATGTTCTTCTGGTCACAGTATGTATTTAGCTTCATTCCAGAACCTGAGAATCATATTCTTTCAGTGCAGCATACTTTCTGAGTTTCTGTAATCATAAACCTTGACTTCCCATGTGTCTTGAAAGGAGGTGGGTAGTGTTTTCAAAGGACTACCTGTATGGAGTAGTTGTCAGTAGAAGTGTGGATACAGATCACAGCAAATGGGAATGGGGGAAACTGTTCATTCCAGATGAGGATAGTATATGATAAGCAACATATCCTAAAATTTTCCAGTGACAAGAGAATATCACTGAGTTGGTGTGACTGATGACAGTGATGTCTACTACTGAAGTTCAAGTCCAGTGCAGTGATGACTGAAAACAGATTGTGCAGTCCTTTGATATTTATGATTGGTGGTGCAGACTAGTTGCAGCATACAGGATCTGAGCTAGGCTTATCTTGCCCTCTCTCCGTACATACATTTATCCAGCCTGCTTTTGAACACACTGATGGTCTCTGCTCACACTAACCTCCCCTTCCAAACTGATTTTTCTTTTTTTTTTACGCATCTGGTAAGCTATAGTCCTCCTTGCTGGGTCGTATGGTACTTTGAGATAGGCCTAATATTTGTCTCAGAGTAGCAATATGTACTTGGCATAATTTCATTCATGGTAGCCTGCCTCCTCAGTATGGGTCGAAAGACCTTTTGAGGTGCTACATGTCCTTGTAACCCTCCCTCGCAAAAAAAAAAAAAAAATCTGTTTAAATACACTTGGATTTACTTCAGTATTTCTTGGTATTTCAGAGCGAATTCGTAGGAGAAACCGTACCGTACGCTGTTGTCCTTAATGGGAATAAAGCAGAGATCGATATGGAAAAAAAAAGAGACATTGCATCATGTGATGTTAACTATACTGTACGTATGGCACGTGCTTAGTGTAGTATTTTTTTTTTTTTTTTACCCTGAAGTGCTCACAAGCTCAGTAGCATTAATACACCTCTAATCTCTGATATATTTGATAACTAGAAAAGTACAGAATTTCGCTTCGAGTGAAAACGGGAAAGCAATCGCAGGATGCCAACAAAATAATCTCAGACTAAAGGGAAATTTTATGTGAAGAAAATAACGTCGGACTGTCATGCTCAGGGCATAAACATATCAATCAATAGAAATGAGAATTCAGGGCGCACACACACACCACACACACACACACACACTATAT
>JAGKTI010000202.1:49766-69179 GCA_018397915.1 Birgus latro | reverse complement strand
GATTTTTTTTTTCCAGATTTTTTTTTTTTTTTTGTGGTAGGTGGTGGCGATCATCATCTACTCACTTGATGTAGTGCTGCCTACTTCTTCCTTAGCCTTTATCATTCTCTTTTTGAGCTGCCCTCCTCTCTTCCTATTTCTCCCATCTTTCCTGTCACTTCTTATTGCTTTTCTTTCCTTTACAGGTGGCTTTACATTGAGTGACAAGCCAAATGGTTTCCTGTAAACCAAGAAACCATTTACAACGCTGGGTGGTAACCATATAACCAAACCGTGCGTGCTCCCTACGTGTCAACAAGTGGGTTGGTGGAGGGTTAGTGCCCCTCCCCGTAAAACAAATAACTCAGAGCCAAATGGCCACCCCTTACGGGATTATGGCATCTGGCAATAGATAGATAGATAGTTTTTTTTGTGAACCTTTACAAAGGATCAGGATTGCAGTCTCAATTTTTTCAGGGAATGGATAAAAATTTCAGATAATCTGATAAAAATTTCTTAGAAATGCTTTGTTTCTTCACTGAAACCTACTCCACATGACCTAAATTTAATCAAAATGCCTCATTTTGTCTGGGAGGGACATTGGAAAATAGCAGCCTACAATTGCAACAGTGTCATGTCCATTGTAAACAAGCCCAGATGTTTGAAGGGAATTTAAAGTACTCTCTGGGGTATGGTATGTGTAGAGAAAAAATGTTGCTTAGAATTATGGCTGGGAGAAGGAGGGAGGTGAGAAGAGAGGAAGAAATCAGTAGGATGGAAGTAATGAAGAAAGTCAAAATGGGGAAAGCCCCAGGAATTGATGGAGTGTGTGGTGAATTGCTGAAGCATGGCAGAGTTATTAGTAGAATGGATTTAAAAGATGTGCCGATTGGCCTTGGAGGAAGGCAGTCCCAGAGGATTGAAAGTCAAGTATAATTATTCCCATGTACAAAGGAAAAGGGGAAGAAGAGATTTGTGGTAATCAATAAACCGGATTTTAGATTTAACAGGCACTACAAATCCACCGGACTTCCGTTGGCTGAAACAAACAGTGTCCAATAAATGGGGCGTAGTGGGTCACAATACATATGTTTAATGAAGCACTACAAAATATTATTTTGAAGTTATGAATGTGTCTTAAGGAGACCTCCAATCCTTCTTGCACTGTGATCACTCGTACTGACCAGAGAGTACTGTACAGTACTGTATTTAGTAAAGCCATTTGTAGTGATAGTTTCTATATCTGGGTGAGGTATGGAAGAATTCTGGCCTTTTCTTTGCTATGGATGTTGAATAAATCCAGCCCCAGGTTTTCCTCCAAAATATGAGAGCTACAACCTTCGTATGTAATCTTAGCACACTTCTTATTCAGCCTCAGCATTCTTCGAACTGAACCTTAGCATACCTCAGGAAGATTTAAATAAAAATGTACCAATAATTATCATAATAGTGAAAGCCACACTTTTTTTTACCTAATGTTAATACCAGTACACTTGTCACAGTAATAGTAACAACTGATATGGAAATTGATAACAAAATTGACAGTGTTTTGAATATTGCCAGTACCATTAATTTTGAAATTTAATTGGTGATAGATTGTGTTCTCATATTTGAGGATGAGATTTAGTAAATTGGGGTTGGCTGTTTGGCAGAGTCCTGATGTAACATCCACTTATGTAAACAACATAATGTATTCTGTAGTTTTTGGATGATATTATTATGCTATAGCAAAAGTAGTCGCAAATTAAAATAATGTTTATTCACTGATCCATAATCATATTTGAACAGGTTGTGTTTACCAAGACAGTAGCACCATTTGCCAGCATCAAGACACGCAACATGTTGTATGAACGACGCTATGCCATCTTCTTTGAGACAGAGAAAGTGATGCAGGCATATGATTCACTCTTGGAACACTGCTGTCAAACGTGCCCTGAGCGGCCAACCTTTCGTAACTTTAGCCAGCTCAAGGACCACGTGAGGAAATACCATGAACGTTTCTACTGTGAGCTGTGTGTTGACCATTTAAAGGTAAGATCATTTAAGTTATTTTCTGTGGGATACATTTTATAGTAGTGTATTATACAAGCTTCTTGTTCGTATTTTTAGTTAGTTGTTGTTTTACAGGGTAGGACACTAACCCACCACCAACCCTTTTAGTCACCTCATACGACAAGCAGGGATGCTGGGAGAGAATTCTTGAAAAAAAAACCTACCCCCAGGGGGTATATGAGAGAGGGGGGGGTGTGAGCTGGGAGCAGGGCAGTGAAATGGAGGGGGACAGAACGACATGGAGGTGATTTGTTTGTGGCCACCCTGTACAGGATTAAGGCTTCTGGTAATAGATAGATATATAGTATCATGCAGGACAAACTCTCCAATCCAAAAATCCAATTTAAAAAGACTTTTCCAAACAGTTTTTGATTCAGTGGGGATTGTTACAACATGTCCTCACTTAGTTGTTGTATACTTGTGCTTGAAGAAGAAATATTGTTTGGGCATGTATAAGAACAGATAATAAATTAGTAATTCCATCTTGTGTAGTGTTTGTGATAAATGGGTGCACAAGAGATGTAGTGGTATTAGAGGTAGACTGCGAGATGATGCTGATTTCATGTGTGCGGCGTGTCGGGGAGAGCAGGTGGAGATTGTTAGGCGTGAGAGGGTTGAACTTGCAGGTGAGTCTCTTGAGTGTGTGGAGGAGTTTTGTTATTTGGGAAACATGTTATGTGCCGGAGGTGGGGCTGGAGTTAGCTCGGTTGCTAGGGTGAGAAGTGGTTGGAAGAAGTTCAGGGAGCTGTTGCCTCTCCTGACATTGACAGGACTCTCCTTACGTGCTAAGGGGTCTTTGTATGCAGCATGTGTTAGGAGTGTGATGCTGTTTGGTAGTGAGACTTGGGCACTAAAGGAAGAGGATATTCGCAGGTTTAAGCGTACAGAAATGACAATGATTAGGTGGATGTGCAGTGCGTCCCTGCGTGCGAGGCCTGGGGGGGCTGGGTTTACGATGGAAGAGTTGAGAGGTAGGATGGGACTGGAGTGTATTGGTGTTGTGATGAGGAGATGTAGGCTGAGGTGGTTTGGACATGTGGAGAGGATGGGGGATGATAATTGGGTACAGAGGGTGAGAGGTGTTAATATTGGGGGAGGGGTAGACCGAGAAAGACATGGGACGAGGTCATTAAGTGTGACTTAAGGGTTAAGGGACTGAACAGGGAGGCTGCCAGGGATCGAGCAGCATGGAGAGCCGCCATTAGGTGACCAAGGCCGACACATGCAAGCATGTTGGAGCCTTCAAAAACGAAACGAATACTGTACAGTGTACAGTATTTTTGCCCACAGTTTGGTTTTGTTAAATAGATGTATAGGCATTTTTGTACATTTGTAATATATATTAACAGTTCTTTACTCTGTTACATGGTTTTTCTAGCCTTACAGGTGTTTTGAAGCTTATGTAGATTGGCTGACTTTTGAGGTGGAGCTAAAAATTTTGAAGTCTTGAATGATAGGTTAATGAATGTGTGGCCTTTTTTCAACTTTTATGTTTGCCTTTGTGTATTTCTGGATCTCTTTCACCTCATTAGAGGATTATTGGGGCTGGGTTGATGGTGATAATATGGCTGAACTGAGTGGAAGGTACTCAGTATAAAGAATAGTGCAGTATTGATCAGTCATGACTTTTCATCAGTACTGTATAGGTGTTCTTGATACAGAACCAAATGTACAGTATCTTAATGATAATTGGACCTGTAAGCTAATTAAACATGTATATGTAGTATGTTTCCAGCATAGCACTGTACAGTACAGTATTAATTTTATCTTTATCCCTTCTCCACCTCTAGATCTTCACCCATGAACGGCGGTCATACTCACGATCACAGCTGGCACAACATAGGCGTAAAGGTGACGTTGATGACCGTAGTCATCGTGGTCATCCCCTCTGTGAGTTTTGTGATGCTCGCTTCATGGACAATGATGACCTTTTCCGACATCTACGGCGTGATCACTTCTTCTGCCATTTTTGTGATGCTGATGGCTCGCACCAGTATTATGAGTAAGCCCTGAATCACTTTACTCTGATTACAATTTTAAAGTTCAGTCCTGCTATCTCCAGACAACTCTTTAGCTTAGGATAGTATTAAACTGGGGAAGTTAGCTAAAGCCCACATTAACTTCTTCATTTAAAAGATCCATCCCTAGCAGAGTAAAAAATCATTTGGTATTAGCATGACTAAACATAAAACATGGTACATCACTGAATGCAGGGGTTTAAATGCTGTTTTTCCTTGTCATTACTGTGACAGCATGTATCTTTATCCTTCATATCTTGGAGATGCAGTAAGTAGAACTTTCAGCACCTGTTTCATCACCCAGTTGGCCGCAGTTGAAAATGTGTGCACCTTTATCAAGACTCGATACCATGAATATTCAGTACATCCATACCTTTTGGTGACTGTGTAGAGTAACAAGACGCGGTTTTCTGTGATCGAGGAGTCATTATTTTGGGTGGTAATCACATAATCAACAGGTGGATGCCTGATGGTTGTCAGAAATATAGCATACAGTGTGATGTATAGGCATTACCTATACATCACACCTAAGAGACAACTGAAGGCTCATCGTGTACTGAATTGCCTGTAAGGGAAGCAGGCTGTTCATCTACCCATAAATACGCTGGGTAATGGCAGTCAAGTGTCAGGCTTCTACACCTCAAAGGGGGTATAACGGGATGGGTTATCTGTATATTAATATACAATACCACACAGCCATACCTTTCACTTATACAGTATATGTACTGTGCTTTCATGATTAGATGGAACATTAAAAGAAGTCAGCAGATGCCCAGTAGACATTAGTGGTGTGCATTATACTGGGAACGATGCACTGAATGCAGGAAGATGATCCTAACTTGTTTCACATCGTTATAGTGGCTTATTGATTATCGTAAGATCGAATGACAGGGGTGTGGTAGTTATATGTACAGAGTGTCCTCATTTTATTAGAAGAATGTGTCTTATAAAATCCCTTCCATAACAGTTTATCATATATTGAGTCAGTTATAACATGGATTCAGTGGGGTACAATTTTGCCAAGAGTACCCCTCCACCCCACCCCCAACAAAGTCTGAAAACTAGTTTTCAGCTTGCTGGAATTACTTGTTATTTCACTTCACTGCACTTCATTTGCTGCATATGACCAAAAATGTTTTTTATTAGTTTCAAACTCTTTGGTATTTGTATCACTTCTCTGCATTTCATTTGCTGCATGAACTCTGGCATTGCACTGTTGTTCCATTACTGACACTAACACATCCGGTAGTGATCGAGCTGTCTTGGAACAAACAAATGGCTGTGAGCTTCGGTGTCAGTGATTGTAGCTATAAGTGAAAATAGTGATTGTTCATTGATCATTGGGGCTTAGTATGGGGTCATAGCTAATGATAATAAAGAGTGAAAATGTGATCCTATACACCAAGCCCTCATTTTTCGACCAATCATTATTCGACAACTCATTGTTTTGATATAGATCTATACCCCTTTTCATTTTTCGACATGGTTATCTCCGCCATTTCAACAATTCAAACTGGGCACCGCCAGACTGACTGGCTGAGCTGCCTCAGTTTCCCGTGCTCTTCCCTGTGATTGGCTGCCTCTTCATCCGTCTGTATTTCTATTTGATCATGTGGAATAGTAGAGCATTACCATGGCTCCCTTTCAAGACCCCTACTGCTACCCCTGTCAAACACAGTCATGTGCTCACCAACCTGAGTGAGTGTTCCACCATTGCAAGATCAAATGATGATTGTGCTATTGATCAGTGAACGCTTTTAATGCACGATACTGTTTTGGCGCCAGTTTCATGTAATGCACATCTTAGTTTGCACTAGGTTAGGTAGGTTTTAATCGTTGTGGGATCATGGGGGCTAAGCCCCCCAATTAGGTTTCTTCACTTCAAGTTAGGCTTCCACTGATATTTATGATTTTAAATTTTATACATTTGAGTTGTGTTTTGGTGTGGTGACATCATGTTCAGTCGGCAGGATAGGCAGTAAACACACTATTGGAGGCATTCAGGCAGCTTTCTGTAATACTGTATCGCTAAGTAGGTACTGTATATGCATTTTTTTTTATCAAAACTGAAATGTCAATCATCTGAGATGTATGTAGTATAAAAATAATTTTCCTTGAGAATGTAGGTCTGTAAGAAAACAGCTGAAATCTCTGTGCCACTTTCGTTCATACTTACTGGGTTTTTTTCCATCATTCTTGAATATTTTTTGAATGATGAAGGTGGTCAGGAACCTAACCGCCATATTTCTGAACAGTCGTATGGGAAAAATAGGTTCATTATTCTACCACGTCCCTGTGCAATCACTTTTTATGGAATGCATTCCTGTCGAATAGTGGGGTAGAGGTGTTTAACCCCTTGACTGTGGGGTTGATAGAGGCGGTTCCTGCCCGTACCTCGGGGGTAATTCTCGCTCTGACTCACTTTTTTGAAATACAGTATTTGCCCAAAATCAGTTTTTTGTCCTAGAGTATTATAATTACATATGCATATGGCACATACCTTCATCTCTCTCATGGGATGTTTTTTTAGCACTCGTCGACTACTGTATGACTTGTGGAGACTTCTGAAGTTGGGTAACAGTCTCCAACTTTCACTTCCCGACAGCCCATAATCTGAATAACAATGCCTGATATTATCACTGGAAACACTAATCAGTAATTTCCCAGGAGGTTTGATCCGTTGCCACCGTCCGTCACGAGAGTGACAACCCGCAGTTAAGTGGTTAAGAAAAAATGTTTGTAACTTTTTTGTCATCATATAGGCGATTCATCATATTCTAATTCTTCATATAACAAGGGTATAACAAGGGTCTCTCTCTCTCTCTCTCTCTCTCTCTCTCTCTCTTTCTCACTTTATNTCCGTAGAGAGAGTGACAGCACGTAGTTAAGTGATTAAGAATGTATGTTTGTTTCTTTTTTGTCGGCATATAGGCAATTTATCATATTCTATTTCTTCATAGAACAAGGGTATAATATCGCTCTCTCTCTCTCTCTCTCTCTCTCTCTCTCTCTCTCTCTCATTAAAAAAAAATAAAAATAAAGCCATGCTTCCTTGTGATCCCCATGTTGAAGTGGCAGATCTGACTTTGTCTGTGGACTAGGAACTAAACTAAGTGCTAGAGTTATCTAGTTACTGCTGAACATTTGCTGGGAAGTTTCAAAGAAAAAATATCTAATTTTTTTTTTTTTTCCAAGTTTCATACCTAAAAAGTGATTATTTTTTGGCTTGCCACCCAGCTTGTAGTTACACTTCACTCTTACGGTAGCACCACCCAGAATTGATGGTAACCGGCCATCAACTACCTAACCTACTGCCAGTCTCTCTTAGCTTTGAAATATTAGCCTGCAGAAATTTATGAGAAGTTGAAGAGGTGAAGTACTATAGACCCTCAGTTTGCACACACCTGAGATGTGCTAAACATGTTTTGCAAGGAAAGATAACACCTGACTCGCCTCAATAAATGCGGAGGAAAAAAACAGTTTGCATGGGAAAATTCCAAACGTTGGCCCCATCAATGATGACATTTGAAGGTCCTGTGTGGTGATGTATGCCATCATGGCTGCCCTGCATGTGCACTCTGGGTCCTCCTCCCTCTTCCTCTCCCTCTCCCCCATGTCTCTGCCAGCTGACCTTGACCTCCAACTTTCCTGCTTGTGTACAAATCCTATGCAGTCCTAGTTCTGTGTAACTGTCTCAGTGTTCTTTGATGTGTTATGACTTTTCAGTTTTCTGCCTTGCCTACCAGTGGTGTTAGTGAGAGGCTTGCATGCCTCTGTCGCTCAAAAGAAAAAGAGAGATTCTCTGTCTGCACAAAACTAAGGGGTGCGTGGTGGACATTGCAAAGCACTATAATAAACAAATTGACAGTGTGCGCATTGAGAAAGTGGCGTGAAAAGATTGAGCGTGCAGTGCAATTTGGAGGTGAAAAGGACACAGGAAGGCATTCCTTTGTGAATAGTGATGTGTTAATGAAGACTGAGGAAGTGCATCTTCAAGTTTGTCTGGGGTCAGAGAGATGTGAATATGGCAGTGGACAGTATTATCATTCAGTGAAAGATTGTTGAAATATGTATAACAGTTACTTAAATTATGTGAATTGAAAATTGTCCACATCTCTCTGCTAACAATAGTTAGTTTGCAAGATTCTGTGAGTGCAAAGAACTGTGCCATGAGAGGGTTTTGGGCAAGACAAGGGCTGTGGATGAGGCCATGACCAAGGCTTTTCTTGCCTCCTTTAGGAAGGTGATAGAGGATGATGGTTACAGATTAGACCATGTACACATTGTAGATGAGACTGATGTATTTTGGATGTCTTCCCTCTTCCAATTTTCTGACGAAAGCGGACACCTCAGCACATGGGTACAAGGCCTCCAAAGAAGATTTTACCTTATTGTTTGCATGTAACACCACAGGCAAATATATGGTAAAGCCTTTGGCTATTTAGAAGTTCACATGGCTGAGGGGATTGTAGTATGATTTTGTAGAATGGTTTGTTGTTTACTGGATGCACACAATAAGACCTCCCTATAACGGACTAATTGGGGCCCAAGCCATTCCGAAAAATACGAAATTCTGATAAAAGCGACATTCGGACTTCCCCCTGCTAGCCTGGACTTTTTCTGATATATCAGACATTAGTACGGATCGCATGAACGGTTTTTAAACTGTTTTGACTACCATTGCAGTACTGTACTGTGTTATAATTTCACTGCATTAATCAAATGGTATAATCTATCTATCTATCTATTGCCAGACGCCTCAGTCCCTCACGGGGTGGCCACAAACAAATCGCCTCCATGTAGCTCTGTCCCCCGCAATTTCACTACCCCGCTCCCAACTCACACCCCCCTCTCTCATGTACCTCTCCACTCCATCCCTCCATCTCATCCTTGGCCTCCCCCTTCCTCTCCCCCCTTCCACCTCACTCACATACACTCTCCTCGTCAGTCTTTCACTCTCCATCCTCTCCACATGCCCAAACCACCTTAACGTGTTTCTCCTAACGCTTCCTATCACGTCCACATCCACACCACAATGCTCCTTCACTTCCTCATTTGTTAGTCTGTCTCTCCATGTGACTCCACATGCTCCTCTCAAATAACTCATTTCCACTGCTCTCACTCTTGACTTCTGTCCCTCCAACAGGGTCAAAGCTTCACTTCCATGCTCACTTCCCTGTTTCTTATCACTGCTTTCAACGAACCAGCAACCTTCCTTCCCTGCTGCACCCTTTCAAGCACTTCACCCTCCAGACTTCCATCCTTACTCATCACACTACCCAAGTACTTAAATGCACTCACATTCTCCATATCTTCCCCATCCAATCTCACTGTACATTCACTGGTATAATATATATAATAATACTGTACTGTACACTGATAAACATGCCTTTTATTTAACTTAAACATGTCTTTTGTTTAACTAATTGTGGTGAACATACCTGAAGTGGTCAGGCAGTCCGGACTGCTTATGGCTTTATCGGACTTTTTTCAGCATATAGGAATTTAGTCTGGCAGCTCCTCGAGTCCGATAAAAGCTAGTTCCGGTCTACTGAAGTCCGTTATATCGAGGTTTTATTGCAATTCCAAGGGGATGGACAATGTCGTTGTTGGTACAGGAATGGTTTGACAAGATCTTTTTCCTCACAGCTGAGAGGCACTACAGAGGGAGAAATCAATCTCTCTCTCTCTCTCTCTCTCTCTCTCTCTATCTATCTATCTATCTATCTATCTATCTATTATAGTGGTCTTAGTTCTGGATCATTGTCCTAGCCTCCCACAATATTTCCTGCCACTCAGCACCACTGGTGTTGTACGGTGTAAGAGGTTGTACTATGCACACATCTGTGGAACTGTGAAAGTAGTGACTGAGTGGGGGACTGAGTTGGCCAGACTGGGCAGGCCATGAGGTTGACTTACCAACACCTCCAGCAGCAAACCCGCGAACAATAACAACACAGTCTGGAAGGGATTTAATATTAAGGATGCAATCTTCATGTCGGGGTTAGGGTTGTTAGAGGCAGACCAAAATAGACCTGGGATAAGGTCATAGAATGTGACCTCAGGAATTGAATTGGACAACTACCAGAGATCGAGCAGCAAGGGACACTGCCATTAGGTGACCAAGATCAATGCATACATGTTGGAGCCTTCATAAACAAGTGGATGAATGAATCAAAGAAAATCGTTGTTTCCTGGGATGGCAATGGCAAGGAGGCTATCTAGTATGGTTGGTAAAAGCTGCAACATCATGTTTACACCACTGTGTCAGCAACACCAACACAGCAGAGATGTCCCAGCAAGTGTCAGGGGAGGGCTTTGCTTCTGTCACTCATGAAGACATCCTTCAGTTAATTGATGCTGTTCCAGGGGTGACGATCAACGGCCTCATTGTAGAGGTTGAGGTGGAGGAGCATGTGGCATCTGAGGCCACACAACAGGCATCAGCAGCAACTGAGCCAGATGTTTGAAAGTGCTTATCAACTCAAGGATGCCCTAATGATGGTGGTTCACAACACAGATAAGCTGCAGTCTGTCCAGAGTGAAATTGACCACATCTTATGGTAGCAGAAGGAACAGTTTGTGAAGAAAACCCTCATCACCAGCTACCTTGCCCCAGCCTTGATGCCTACCCTACCTTATCGGTCTCCCCAGCCTAGCATATCTGCAGCATCTAACTCCTCACCTCCTGCCAGTGACGACAATGGGGTGGAGTGACTTTGAGGGGTTCCAGGCCTAACCTTAGCCCTAGAGGTGTTAGAGACACTGCTCATTCCCCATATCATAGCCTCTCAGCCTTGGATACCCCCCTTCCCTACACTCAAACATCTCTTTGTCCCCTACCATGGTAAGTAATCACCACTTATGAACCATTTTGTACACTCTAAGTAACCGCTTTTTTATGCACAGTGTTATTCCATAGAGGTTGTATACTTACTACAATTAATGATATGTATGATCAAGAGGGGGTAAAAATTTTCTTAAGTGCCAAAGGGAGGAGTTGGGGAAAATTTGGGGGATTCACCATACCAGTTACTCATACAACATGGGTTTCAGTGTCGAGATTTACATGATTCAATTTACACAGCAAAATTCCCAGATACATTAGATGCCTGTATGGAGGGTCTAATATATTACTGGTAGTTGAACTTGTGTCCTTGACTGTAATAACACGTGCAGTATATCCAACCTTTCATATTTCTCATTCCTCCCCAGATGGAGAGCATCTTTTTTCTCATTCCTCCCCAGATGGAGAGCATTCTTATTTCTCATTCCTACCCAGATGGAGAGCATCCTTATTTCTCATTCCTCCCCAAATGGAGAGCATCCTTATTTCTCATTCCTACCCAAATGGAGAGCATCCTTATTTCTCATTCCTCCCCAAATGGATAGTATCGTTATTTCCCATACCCTTGTATTGCATGCTTCATGTTGCTATCACAAAAATATTTCATGGAACACTTTCCATTACCTCATCAGCTGTTGGGGATGTCAGTGAAATTTTGATTGTCATAGTACCATAACTCAGTGTGATATCCAACTTTCCACAGTGACTACAATGCTTTACGTGCTCATTTTCGTTCTGACCACTACCTGTGTGAGGAGGGCGATTGCCGGGAGGAACGCTTTACATCAGTCTTCCGCACAAAGCTTGATCTCCAAGGTAGGGGATAGTATGGTCATTTTTTACCCATTGTATTTAGGTCATTCCGGTATCCTTTTTAGATTGCTATATTCTGCAGCCAGTTGAGTTCAAGGTACATACAGCTATATTTACCCTTCATTGTGTATCTCCATGTTTGAGGGTTGGGTGAAATTAAAAATAGCTTATGTGTGCTTACTACGTGAGTGAAAATTCTCAGACAAACAACTTTGCCTAAGAAGTGCAAGCCACCCATTTTTTCCTACGTGAGCTATAGCAATGGCAAATTCAGCCAATAATCAGAGTAACATCCCTGACACAATTCATGCACCTCATGGGAGATTCCAACATGATGTTTGAATGGGGATGTTCTGTTTAAAATCTTAGCACTGGTTTCACTAAGATTTCATGGTACTTTGAGGAACTCAGCATTGTATGTCTGCAGTGGTCCCTGCCCCCCTCTCCCCCTTCCAACACCACAAATGCCTCTGGCTGTTTTCTTTATGTTTATTATTGGAGAAATATGAGTTAAAGTTTACATCACCCTCGAGTCAAAGTGTGCCATAAGTACCTTAAATGTGATCTGAATATTGCAGTCCTGAACAACATTTAATATTTCCAACTCAGTACTGACAAAAATTGAGTGTTATACGTGAACAGCAATATAAAGTCAGTGAGTACTTCCAATAGTTAACTAGTGCTTTCATGGTAACAGTTCATAAACTGCCAACTCCGTCCTATTGTATCCTTTAATATTCTTCAGTGTGTGGCTTAGTTATTTATCTTCTTTCAATATCCCTGGAGTTTCTTTCTCACAGGATTTAACTGTGGAAGATTGCATTACCCTCTTGCAAAAATTTGTATCTGAGTCTTCTGAGAGTAATAATGGGTAACTAGAATGTTTTTTTTTTATCAGCTCCATGTCCAGTTATTATTGATGCATTAAATGCTGAAAGTTTTTGGTAAACAGTTTCATCTTTCAAACGTGTTTTTTTGCAGTGGATCAAAACTTCACGTGACCTTGTTAGGTCAGCATTCTTCTAAAACTTAAGCCTAGCAGAAGCCGAATCCATGCAATAGTTTCTGAGCTATAGGCCTTTGTATTGGAATTGTTGGTGTTGCGGCAAAATTACCGCATTTTACCCTATATCATTTGTACTTAAGGGGGAGGGGAGATTGTTAGGAGGGCCAAAATATGGACTTGAGGAACTCCCCCCCCCTCATTACCTGTATAACAGTGATTCTTATGGAAGTTTGAGTGATTTTGTCTGTGCCTTTTTTTTTTGGTCCCCATTTCTTAGTCACACGAGTCGAGGGACTACTGTATTGTTGTGTAGCTTTAATCCATAAAAAATTTGCTTTTTTGTCATAGCTCATACCGGTATACCAGGTATGTTTTTAAAACCCATCCTTTTATATACTGTATAGTGCGGTAAAGGATATGCCATACTCTAAGTGTGACTCGACTTGGTTGTTTTGTTTATCATCTGCAGCTCACTGCACGCAACAGCACAGTCAGAACCTAAGTAAGCAGGCGGCAAGGCAAGCACGGACAGTTGACATAGAGTTCACCGTCAACCACCGCCAGCAGGACAGCAGGCAGGACGACCGAGGAGGAAGAGGTGGCCGTGGTGGTAGAGGAGGCAGACCAGGCCGGGGGGGCAGGTGGGTGTTTACTCTGATTTGATTTTATAGTCATAGATATTTGTACCGTACAAACGCCCAAAGAAGTGTAGACCCAATTCCCAGTATCTTTTGCTCAGAAAGTGGTACCTGGCAACTGCCACAACCTAGTTACGAGCATATTTCCTATATTGCACACCGGAAAGAGCAGTATTTAGGTAAACAACTCTAAAAAGCAATATACATTATAAATGTTTTTACCGTGTGTATCTCACGTTACGAAAACGGAAACCACAATATACTAAAGTTGAGGTTTAGCCGTATGAAAGACTGAAACGCATTCCCTATCACTCAATAGTTTCAGGGTTAAAATGCTGAGAAACTCTCGTAATACTTATTTTACATCCTAAATCAACAATACTGAAGGAAAAATGTCCCTTAAAACAAAACCCACAGATAATGGTAAAATTGAAATCACGAGTGCAATCAAATCAGGAAAATAAGCATCTAAAAATATATATTATCCTCATTTAATTCTCTGCGTGAGAGGATATTTATGCGGGAAAACCTGTGAGCGCTGTAAGCAAGATAGATCATCAATACGATACTACAGCCTTTCAGTGCAAGCTGATTATTGCTCTTTATTTAGCAAATATGCCAGCAGGACAGATATCTCGGCAGCTTAACATCAAGAAGAGGGCAGTTAATGGATGGATAAGTGATATATAGAGAGGTAGAACATAGAAAATTCGCCAAGTGGAGCCCCTTTTAGCACTGGACCAAGACAGACAAATTATTGCAGGTGCCCAAGAACAACCTTTAACCACCTGTGTTGCTGTTAAGATGCAGATTAATCTGCCGGTATTCAGTGAAGTTATTGAAACCAGTGCATTTACTGTGGGGCAACTGGTAGTTTTTATTCACATGAAAATCCAACATGTAATAAAATATGTAGGGCAGTTTCATGACAGAACTAAAGAGGGAGAGGATGATAGTCAAAAGCAAGAGTGCAATCATGAAGAGAACTAAAGACAAAAAGGATTGTATAAAAAAATGGGGGGGGGTGCACACACCCATCCACTCACATCCACGGCATGGTAATGACTGACTGATGTAAGGCCTGGCGTACAATGTTGCCAAAGGAAAATTTTATAAATCCGGTAGATTGGTCTCAAAAGCAGTAATAATCTGCCAGACTGAGGGAAACTGAGGAAGAAAATGCTGGATAGGACTCTAACAGAACACCAAATATACAGAAAATGTATGATTTTTTACCCACTGGATTGCTTTTAACCCGCTGCGTCCCGTTAACGTATGGATATGTTACAACTTTTTTCATGCTGACACCCGTCAACATATCAGTACGTTATTCTGTTGTGAGGTCCGTCATTTGCACATTTTTCAAGTGTCGCAGGTGATTTTTGGTAGGCATATGTGGCAGACCATCCTCTACCCGCTGCCAGGCAGTGATACTGCCCAACCCCGCTGACCCCCTGCATGCCATTTTCTCAGCAACTCACCTGTTTGGAGTGACCTGGCCAGTAAAGACATATCACACCACGGTCTCTCTGATGACTAAATTCTAGGCGAAAGTGATTCCTGATGTGGAGGACAAAGATTACGTGGCGTCAGAGGAAGAAACGAGCAGAAGTGACGGGGAGGTAACATCGCCAAAGAAGGTGCGGTTTGTTGACGTACAGTAAACCCTTGATAAGCCGATCTATATGGGGCTCTACCCTGGTTCGAATTACCACATTTTCCGGCTTACTGAATTTTCACCCCCCAAAATTGCTAAATTACCGAATTATCACCCCCCAAAATTGCTAAGACAATACCTATTACTTGTCCTTTCAACACTAAATTAAAGAAGCATATACAGTAAAACCTTGATATAACGGACTTCAGTAGACCGGAATTCGCTTTTATCGGACTCGAGGAGCTACCGGACTAAACCCCTATATATCGGAAAAAGTCCGATATAGCCAGAAAGCAGTCCGGACTGCCTGATAACTTCATCTATGTTCACCACAATAAGACAAGTAAAAGACATGTTTTTCAGTGCATAGTACAGTATTATTATACCATTTGATTAATGTAGTGAAGGTATAACACAGTACAATACTGCAATGGTGGTGAAAACTACCGATTCAATTCGGACTAATGTCTGATATATCAGAAAAAGTCCAGATTAGCAGGGGTAAGTCCGGATGTCGCTTCTATCGGAAAATCGCATATTTCGGACTGGCCTGAGCCCCAATTAGTCCGTTATAGTGAGGTCTTACTGTATAAATAAATTAGTTATGACAAAAAACAATATAGTGCATTTAATATACATTTAACCCCTTCAGTGCTGGGTGTATTTTCATTTTGTTCTTGCTGCCACCAGACAATTTTAGTCAGTGTAGGTTGGATCTGTGGAAGTGCACGGGGTTGGTACAGCCTTCGTTAGCCCCTTCACTATGTGAGTCCAGTCCTGAGTGCCATAAAATCGGCTGGAGGAAGCGTAAATAAAGTAGAAATAGACGTCACAGTACTGAAGTGGTTAATTGGTAGAAAATCATTCACAGAGGCAGTACCGACTGTCGGTAACGTGTGTTGGAGATGGATTTTCACCCCCCCAAATTGCAATAACAATACTTATTACTTGTCTTTTTAACACTAAAGTAAAGGAGCATATACAGTGTATAAATTAATAAAGAAAGACAAAAAAGAAAGAATTCAGTGCACATAATTTGCCTTTCGTCAGAGGCAGAAGATCGTCGGCAGTTTGTTTTGTTTTGGAGACGGAGGTGGTGGAGGTGGTGGTTTAACTCACACTTGAACGTAAATTCTAAAAAGTACCCAGTATTTATTTCAGTCTATATTAAGAACTAAACTTAAATGTAATCACTATAATAGACTGCGGTGTAACACCTTTCGTTAGAAGCAGTAGATTCTTTGGCAGTTTGTTTTGTTTTGGAGACAGAGGTGGTGGTGGAGGTGGTTGAGTTCATACTGTAACGTAAATTCTAAACTGTACCCAGTATTTATTTCACTCTATATTAAGAACTAAACTTAAATGTAATCACTGTAATAGACTTCAATGTAACACCTTTCGTTAGAAGCAGTAGATTCTTCGAAGTTTGGCAGTTTGTTTTGTTTTGGAGACGGAGTTGGTGGAGGTGGGTTAGTTCATACTTTAACGTAAATTCTAAACAGTACCCAGTATTTATTTCACTCTATATTAAGAACTAAACTTAAATGTAATCACTGTAATAGACTGCAATGTAATACTTTCAGTAATAATAGTACTGAACTTTAATCATGATACTACACTGTCACACGCACACATTTTTTTTTTTTTTTAGCTTCATTCCTTTACGACTAGAGGTGCCAGTATCACTTCTTTTAAGCTATGAACCTTCCATGGCAAGGCAGAAGGCAAAAGGAGAGCACTGTTCAGCACTAAATGACAGTAAGAATGGCGCAACTACCGTCTCCAAAAGCAAGCAGCAGACTGGCGCCACGAGTCCGCTTGGCGCCATTTCTCCTCCTACTTTCGCATTTCGGCCTACTTTCATACGTGGTCTCGGCCTGAGTTCGGCTAACTGAAGATTCCGGCTTCTAAAAGTTTGACTTATCAAGGGTTTACTGTATTTGGTGAGTGAATCTATCTATCTATCTATTGCCAGACGCCATAATCCCGTAAGGGGTGGCCATTTGACTCTAACAACGCTTATATCGCTTATATTATTGCGTTAAAACCCAAATATTTTTGTACTTCTGGTATGAATTCATACCAAATGAACAAATATCTACCTATTCTGAGTGGTTTGCAATAGTTACCGTAACCATAGAAAATGCGACAGCCGCAACGCAGCTCCAGAGAACATGGTACTAGGTGTTTAAAGGGTCACCTGTATAGCCCACTTGTAAGCTCAGATGAGCACTTTTTTTTGTGATTTGCCATTGTTTCTCATAAAAAATGGAGGTTTTAGCCAAAAAAAAAAATCGAAAATCTGCCAGGATTGGGGAGGGGGAGTCATTGGTGGAAAATCGGCTGGGATGCAATTGGTTAAAACCTCTGAATTTAGCGGGAAAATTGCTACATTGGTAACACTGCTGGTATGAGTTCTCGTGACGAGTGGAAACGTGCCAGTTGCTGTTTTTTATTTAATTATTGTATTGTAATTGACCTAAAAAAAAAATGCAAAACATAACTAATATTTTCACAAGTTTAGTTTTTTACACTAGCTATAAATAATGTTAACAAGGCAGGCAAAGACTGTTTCTGTCTCATAACTCCCAATCAAGTGAACATTGGCAGACCCAAGGAGTTTTGTCTTAAACTTAAAGAAAGCGAGTCATCACTTGTTTGAGCGATCATATTTAGATTTTACATGCTGTGGCAATACTGGTACCGTATCACTTCTTGTTAAATCGCCATTAATGTGAGTGTCAATATGATAACGTTAACAAAACTTTTTAATAACGGTACTGGTACTTTTCCTTTCAAAAATGCTGTGTATAGATACTGTTGCATTGCCTAGTGATCACTGTAGTTGTGAGGCTGTTATTATATAATTGTTACCACTTGCTGGAACTGTTTGCTTAATTTAGTGTTGTTTCCAGGAGAGAACGTGAGAGAGACTATGAAGATATAAGGACACCAGATGAGGTTGACAGCAGAGCTCCACCACCCCAGCATTCCATTGACATTAATTGTGTCCAGGACTTCCCTTCCCTGAATAGTACTGGGGGTGGGGCAGGTGGGGAGGCAGCTGGGAGTAGTGGAGGTGTGGCAAAATCAATGGCAACCCACCTGGCACAGCAGAATAGGTTTACAATCAGGGCACGAGGGGGTGGTAATCTTAGTGAAGAGGAATTTCCATCTTTAGGGTCAACCAGTGTGACCGTGAGTGCAGCCTCTGCTCCCCCCACACAGTCTCCCACTTCCCCTACCACTTCAGTTCATTTGAAAGTCAACACTAAAAAAGCACCTAGGGACTCTCAAGGCCCCAGGAGCAGCAATGTATCTATACAGTACAACCGCACAGTCCCAGCCACAGTCACTGAAGCCAAAACCACTGGCACCTCTGAAGTTCAGGCTAGCAGTAGTAGACCATTAGGACCTCAGATTGGTGCCATCTCTCACAGCAGCAATATTACACTTCAGAGTACAGCCAATGGTAGGGCCAAAGAGAAGTCTACTGAAGATTTTCCAGCTCTTTCAGCTCCCTCTAAACCAATGAACTCAAGTCTGGGGTGGGGAACAAGTCAGGCTTGCAACAGTGCACCAGTAAAAACTAAAACTGTCACTAATGACTTTCCTCTGTTAAGCCCCTCATTAGGGACCCCATCTGTAACATCTGCAAAATCTGGTAAGAAGTTTAATGTTAAAGAAAAGGATTTTCCATCCCTAACTCCAAAAACAGAAAGTCATTCTCATATGCAGAATTATCATGGGCGCTCCAGTGTCACTATACCAGTAAGCAATGCATGGACTAATATGGTAGATCATGTGCCTAAGCCCTCAGAACCAAATGAAAATTCTGCTGGTGGGTCAAAGGGCAAAAAGAAAAAGAAAGATTCCAATAAAAGTGCCTCATTAGAAAGTGCTAATAGTTGTGGAAACTCTGGTTCTGGGAATTCAATATCAAATGGTTTATCAAAATCCAAACCAGGACCTAAGAAAAAGCCTCCAGGTTTACATAACATATTTGATGATAGTGATGAAGAGGGGCCACAGCTTGACCTCAGTAAAGGAAAATTAGGAGAGTATGAGTCAGTGGCTCCAGTTGCTAGCTCCAACTTAAAATTAATAACTCCAGATATGATTACTGAAAGAAAGAAGTCAGAACTGAAAATTGGCACCTTGAAAAGCCCATCAGCTGCACCACCTGTAATGGACAGTGATGAAGCATTTCCCTCCTTAGGAGCTTCAAGCAGTGCATCTCTCCATTCTTCCACAAACTGGACATCCCCTATCAGGAAATCAGCACCTCCTGGATTCTCAGGAAAACCAAAGGTTCCCCCTGGCTTTAGTGCCACAGACATGACATTCACCAGTAGCTCTGGGGAAAAATTTGCTATTTCTCCAACTTCTGAGGGAGGAATTCC
>JAGKTI010000202.1:18784-35417 GCA_018397915.1 Birgus latro | reverse complement strand
TATACTGTATATATATACACACACTGGTCCCTCGCGTTTAATGTGTTTCAAGTTAGCAATTTTTGCGTTTAGTGATAGGTTAGAAAAGGTACCAATCCATTTAGCGATGTGGGGTGTAAAATGCCTTGCCCGTCTGTCACCAGATCACCATTGTTATCAATGTTTTGAGCATCTGGCGACCTTGGATGTTTTTTTTCCCCCTCACAGTGCCGAGCTGTTTTTCGCTGGTGAGTAGATGTATAACATACAGTACTGTATCTGTATATTGTATTGCTAATACACCGTGTTTAATTTTCAGCACTTAAAGTAGGAAATCGGGGGTCAAAATGGTGACTTGGAGGATGGGTGCAGACTAACTGATATTTTTCCCATATAAAGTACACCGCATTTAGCGATGGTTTTGCCAGACTAATTAAATCGTTAAATGTGAGGGGCCACTGTATATATATATATGTATATATTTATATATATATATATATATATTGAAAAACCTCGTTTACTGTTAATTTGTTTTGGGTGTTTGCTGTAAGACACTAGTACTACATGTAATCATTATACTTGCATGGAAAAGTTTTTTGTTCTGAAGACACAGACAGTCTGCTTTGTAAGTCAGAGATGCATTCCATAATATCACAAGTTTTTCCATTCATTTAGTATTGTAAATTGGGTAAAAATGGTAAATTAATTATATTGGTAATCCAAGTAATTTTCTCACTGGCAGTTTGCGTGTAATCAACTGTGGATTTAATAACAATAATGAGTATGAAAGGTGGGGGGAGGACAGTTTTGTTCCAATGTGAACCATTTTCCATGTGCACGGATAATTCTTCATAATGAACATAATTCATGATGCAGTGAAATCAAGCTTTTACTACATATGCTAGTCTTTCAGCCCCACTTTTGATCAATTTGTTGTTCTGTAATTGATTATAGAGTTAACCACTGTCTCTGAAAACTAATATACTTAGCTGACTACTACTTTTACAGTACAGTATCATTTATAGGATGGACCTAATAAACTCTACAGTATAGCCAAAATAGAAACAGTGGTGGTATAATATACTTTTTTTATGTGTATAGTTGTCTGAAATCATAAAGAAGTTGGTTGTGAATATAGTCATATATGTGATACATTTGGTTATAAGACAGTAATTTGTCATGCTTTATAATTGCTTCATGAGACACACCTGTCTTGTTTTATTTAAAATAAATTGTTTCTCTTTGTTTTGATGAGTATTGTACTTAATACATAAATGGTAGTGAAATGTTTTGCCAATTTGTCATAAGCACACTTTCAGTCGAGACTAGGTAATAAAGTATGTACGAGCTAATTATAAAAGGATAATTTAGCTTTAAATGTGACATGTTTTGCTAAGTGTATAGATGCAGAAGTGTTTTAATATGAAATTAATTTGGCTGTGAGAAACAGACTACACATTTAAGCTGTAATCATGTTATTGAATCTCATCACATGGGATGACTAATGCCATGCTGGCAGCTTGCTTTCCTTTTTACACTGTTTTATTCTTTCATGGCTCATGGGGATGTGGTTTGGTCAGTGTAGGAGGGTCATTGGCACCTCATTCCTTCCAGTTTTCTCTCCCCATATGGTGTGTTAAGCTCGTGAATCCAGCTACGTGTGTTTATTTTGCTTGACAAGATCTAGGATTGTATTTATTATATGATGGACTTTTTCAATGAGGGGTTAGGTGCTGCCTTAAATATCCCCATGACCACTTGAGATAATTTCCTTAGCAGAATAAGATAGTTTGGCAGTAGCTTGAGTAAAGTATTAAGTGTAACTGGATTGAATGGGTTAATAATCTCCTTTGTGTTATTAATGCAGTCTCTGCTTATTTCTGAGCCATGGGTAATCATCATCTAGACCCCCCCTCCCCTCCCCCCAATGGATGGGGTGAGGTACAGTCCAGAGAACAAGAAAAACTGCAGGAGAACTAACCAAAGTCTGCCCAGTTAAATGGGCCACACACTCCCTCACCATTCAAGCCCTCAGAAACTTGGCTCCACACACACAATAAGTAGATAGTCTCCTAAATTGACGAGACTGTCTTTGTCAATCTTCCCTGTGAGCTTTTGCCTTCCCTACTCTTCTGTTAAATGAAATTGAAATAATGGAATGCAGCAGATACTCCTTGTCTTTAATATTATGCATAGTTACATTCAGGGCTGCAGTGATTTACTGTAAGTTGATACTTAAACACCACTTGAATTCAGCAAGTTCCTAACCTGCCGAGAACTCTCCAAGTTATATAATGCATATGGTTTTTTATGCCTGTGATTAGGAAGTGCCTCCATTGATGTATAAATTGTGTAACATTTGTATTATATATATAAAGATTTTTGTATAGTTGATGTAAATAATCCAAATAAATAGTTGATATTTTCACATGAAAATTAAATACTCCCATATTTTAGAATTCTTTTATCATGAGTAAGTATGCATTGAAGCAGTTCCAGTGACCACGTGAAAGTGCTGTGTAATAAAGCACAGAAAAGGAATGTAGTGATAGAGAATAAGTCTGCAGCAAAAATCTAGAAATGTTACAAACAGGTTGAAGAATGGCAAGGCTGCAGGTGTTGGTGAGGTACAGTGGAAATAAATCTTATCACTTCTGTTTCTCCATGGTCTGAAAATCATGTGGTTAATCTGTAGCAACTGACACTGGTGACTTATAATCGGTCCATGTCAGTGTCACCTGCTGTGGGTTTTCCACACTTCTTTTCAAGAGTCCATGGAGAGAGAAACAGGTGACACATGACTTTTGATGCTTATTGTATCATACACACAGAAACAATAAATGTAGAGGAGTGAGTGCTATGAATTGATAATGTTATAAGTAACAAAACCAAGATGATTGGAGTTGTATCAGTGGAGTGGAGGAAGGCTGTGACTGTGCCTTTGTGTAAAGGTTGTTGCTTAACCCCTGTCTCTCTGGCCAAGAAGACTCATTGATTGCAGGTAAGCAACTGCCTGTATGGGACTGTCCTATCAGTTTCTTACACCATTTGAGTCTGCACCTTAGTATGAGGTGTGCTGTGCAGAGCTCTATTATGTGTGTTGTGTTGTGGACCTATTCTGCGAGCAGGGCATGCACCATCTGTGACTCCACCCAATCTGAATCAGAGCTGATAAGTTAAGAGGGCTTGGTGGTGTTCTAATAGAAGCCTGGCTAGGTGAATGTGATTAGTTTTATCTAAGGATACCGCTAGGAAAAAAAGCGAATGCAAATTACTCTGAAAATAGGAAGTTATTCTGCAAAGAGGTGTGGAAATGTAGGTGTGACAGTGGGAAGAAATGTGAATGATGTGAGTGGTAGATATTAACCCAAGGGATGGAGTAAGGACCAGATGGAAAGAATATTTTGAAAGCCTGATGAATGGGAATAGAGAGAGCAGAGCAGCTGTAAACATGATTGGTTTTAGGGGTGTGCAGAGAAGGAATGCAGTGCCAGGTGATTGTACCCCTGTACAAAAATAAAGGTTTGCAATGTGAGTACATGAATTATCGTGGCATAAGTTTATTGAGTGTTGTAGGGAAGGTATGGAAGAATTATTATAAAGTAAGAGAGACATCAGAAGTCCTAGTGAGTGATGAACAGGGTGGCTTTAGGAGTGGCAAAGGATGTGTGGATTAAATATTTGCAGTGAGACAGTGGAGAAGGCATGTGAGAAGGACCATAAGGTGTTTATAACATTTATGGATCTGGAAAAAGCATACTACACTTGATCCTCCCAAGTCTGCGTAAGCTGGAAGTAGGAGAGAGAATGAATTACGTTAACACAGACATCAAGAAAGATACACAATGCACTGGGTAAGAAAGGAGAGAATACGGGGAAAGCAAAATTAGTTTACTTGCAAGATTGACAAGTTATAATTCTACCACTGCCCAAATTTTTAGTCTCAGGGCATCTCCTTCCTGGTAGAGAGTATTAGAGAGCTGTATGATTGATCATCAGAATGGTGTTGGATATACTGTAGACACCTTTCCTTTGGAGGGGCTCACTGTACCTCATTCTTTCAGTGAGAGCATTCCACAGCTTCCTATACACCCTACCATTCAGGATGTGTCATGTGGGTGTTTTTAAATAGGCTAATGGTTTAGGACATTTTTTTTTTTTTTTAAGGCTTTGTAGCACCTTTTCCTTAGCAATTTATTTTGCACACTACTGTAACTGGACACCTTCACATCCTTTTGTATGTAACTGATGTCAACTCAGTCAATAGTAATTGGTGAAAATCCAGCATACAAGGCAATACTGTATTAAGGTGGAAATGCATTGAAATTGTGGAGGAAGTTGTGCCGTGAGGTCTCCTATACAACTGAGACTCCAGGCATATAGCTGAGGTGCAGTGAGGGACATTGTTGCTGTAACGGATCTGGGGTAAGTAGTGCATATTTTTGAGGGGCATAAGTTGTGGGCCATCCTGGGCTGGCTCCAGAATATATGCTTTTTGATAGGGGGAGGTGCATGGTCTCTGATGCTAGTGTGTCCTTCACTTAAAGTACCTTTGCTGAGACAAACCAAAGTGGCTGTAGCACCTTTGGAGTGGAGTGTTGGTGTACAGTACCTAGTTAGACGCACCTGTCCCATGTTACCTAGCTTCCATACGGCCTTACCTTACTTTACCAACTGTTTTGTGTTAATTCCGATCAGATTTAATCCTTTCTCCGGCATTTAAATTCTGTTCCTCCATCCCACCGAGTTCTATCTAGGTTTATTATCGTTTACTCGTTACCTACTGCATCATGCCTTTATATTTTAGTGTTGTATGGCCTTTGATGCCTGATGGCACAATAGTTTCTTTTTGCAAGTTTTAGAACTCTAAGAACAACAAAATACTGCATGTAGTCTTACCCAGATAGTTACTGTTTGTACAAGTAAGTGTAAGTAGTTGATTCAGCCCGATTAATAACCAGTCATACGTAGAGGTTGACTGTGAACTGACCTAATAGCCTGTTGTTATGAATCCACCCCAACAATGTAAAGGTGGAAAAGTGCTTTTCAAAATCGTCATAATCTATCAATCTATCTATAGCCAGACGCCTTAATCCCGTAAGGAGTGGTCACAAACAAATCACATCTATGTCGCCCTGTTCCCTACCATTTCGATGCCCTTCCCCCAACTTACACCCTCCTGTCTCATATCTCTCTCTACTCCATCTCATCCTTGGTCTCCTCCTCCCTCTCCTCCCCTCCACCTCACTCACGTGCACTCAGTGTCTCACTCTCCGTCCTCTCCACATGGCCAAACCACCTCACTGTATTCCTAGCGCTCTGTATCGCATCCATATCCACACCACAATGTTTCATCACTTCCTCATTGTCAGTCCGTCTCTCGTTGTAACTACACATGCTTCTCTCAAATAACTCATTTCTGCTGCTCTAACTTTTGACTTCTGTCCTTCCAACAAGGTCCAAGCTTCACATCCATATGTTAGAGTGGCGATCAGAATACCGTCATGCAGCAACTTTTTTCCGTGCTTGCTTCCATATTTCTTATTGACTGCTTTCAATGAACCCGCAACTTTTCTTCCTTGCCGTACCCTTTCAAGCATTTCATCCTCAAAATTTTCATCCTTACTTATCACATTACTCAAGTACTGTACTTAAATGCACTCACATTTTCCATTCCCCCACAATTTTCTTGAATGAAAGAAATGGAATAGCAAAAGAAGAAGGCTTTGATAATTAATGTCAGTCAATTGCATGTGAATCACAAGTCAGACATTTTTTAACATCACCATTTTCCCCTAGAATATTACGTACTCTTAATAACTAAATTAGCCTACATCCAGATCCCTGGTTGTACCGCTGGGTGAACAAGGCTAAGGAAGAAGCAAACCTTGTCCAACAAGCTGATTGTCTTGAAAATCGAACTTAAGTTTTCCAAGTTGCGATCTGGACAGGCTAACTAATGCAGCATTTGCTCACGCTCCTGGAAAAATGTAATGGTACAACTGTTTAGCCTATACAGACAAGCTGCACAAGTAGCGTCAAGCCGAACGCGCCGTACTAAAATAGGTGAATCAACTCTGATACTCGTCCAGTTCCCTCTCCCCCCATCTCACATTCTCGCTGATTCAAGGTTTGTGCTCCGAGATTGAGGGTTATAAAAATCCTCGCTGATTTCATCTTACCGACCAGCCTTGACACTGTTGGCCCTTAGCCTCTTCAGCTCGAGGACGCAATATTTATTTTAATTCTTGCTTTCTTCTGATAGATGTTATTCGGCTTGGATGAGCTTTTAAAATAAAGGGTTAGATGCAGATGTATGTCTTAATACCACCACGATCAGGAGGTCTCTTAAGATGAATAAATCGTCTGGTAACAACAAGACTAAAATAACGATAAAGACATCATCGCTGTGAAGAGCCTAGCCATTAAATGTCAGAAAGTACTCCCGGCGTAAACTCTGGTAAGTGACATTGCTATGTTTAACAAAAATAGGCTAAACGTACTGTACATCATTATGAGTATATCGCAGTCGCATCTAATCGACGATATTCCCCATGCTCAAATAGCCTTTCGATGGAGTGTAGAACGAGTGTATTGGTGGCATCTGCTTTGGTTTAGTGGCATTTCAACTATAGCCTACGCTATTCACTAGAGGGGCCATATTGCCGTCGCCCTCTCTCTCTCTCTCGAATGTTGGGCCATAAAGAGGGATTAACTAGGTTATATTCCTTCATCTATCTTATTACTCCCTTCCCAGTGCTTTTTATCTTCTGCTTTCCTAGGAGTCCTAAGCGACCAATGAAATCGCCTAGCAGTATTAACGGTTCCTGCATTACTTTGATTTTGTTTTCGATTTCCTCTATGGTATCATCTGGGGGGCAATGGGTAGATTCGGACATGAAGCTCATTCGTCCCCAAATCGTTCCAGTCAGTTAGGTTGGGTTAAATTAAGTTAGGTTGAATTAGACTAGGGTAGAGTGCATCAGGTTATTTTAGGTTGTGTAAAGTTAGGTTAGGTCAATAGGGACGAATGATTATGTAGTGACGGACTGACTTCGGAGCCGAATAAATTTAAGTTCCAGCATGGCGGGTGGTGGACGCTTGCCTGGGTTTGCGTGTAAAACTGGCGAGTTTGTACAGTTTATTGAGAAAAAAAAAAAATATGGTGCTGAATTCTGTGCATGGAAGCACTCCTTCAGTTTCGCCGCCAAAAGTGGAAAGCTTCAAATTTGGAAGGTGAGTTGGTGATAAATTTCTGTGAGTTCCTAATATTATGCGCAGCCAAAGTACGGTAATATGCCAGTCCATGTTCGTAAGTCATACAGATTAAATTATATTATGTCCGTTTATTTTTTACAAGTAGTATCATATTCTCTTTGAAGCCCGAGAGAGGTCATTAAAGTATGGCCTGTTAGGACAGAAGGTTGCCGTAGTCTAGGTTAGGTTAAGTTCGGTTGAAATTATATTTTCTTTCTAACATTTATTAAAGTATTTCATAATATTTTTACCCATCTTTCTGTCGGAAGACAAGAAATTCTTACATCAGGTCGTCCCTCGAAATTGAGAATGTGATGTAGTTTACGCTGGACTTCATTTTGAATTTATCTGAGTTCTAAAGAGTCGCGACATTGTATTGCCAGGATATAAAGTCCACACGAATGGATGAAGGGTGTTTTAAAATGTTTGCTAGGACGAAGTGTCAACAAAGATAATAGTTAAGTCATGGTACTGTGACAAGTGACACAGATGAGAGTGGATGGGTGTGACGTTTTTATGTTGTGTACCTGCCCGCTGAGTGTCCATATCACGCCAAAGGGTCATTTTACGAGCTTTCCTCCCTTCAAAATTAAGTGCGGCAGATTGTGGCCGTAACGCTGAACTGACCATGAAACCTTAATGTCTTTGATGGGGTTGAACAGTATTAAATAGGGTGTCAGTACTGCCTGACTGAGAGCCCTATTCTTGTGTTGGATAAGGAGCTTTATAGCATCTCTTCCTTATGCTTCTTTCTACCTATGGCTCCATAATATTACTTTCTTGTACAATGTAGCAAGAAAAAAAAAAGTGACTTTCAACCCCTTCATGGCCGGGGCAACACTATTACCAATTGCTATTCAGTTCCAGCTAACAGACTATTTTATATGTATTGGAGGCAGAGCATCAAGCTTGGAACCGGGGGGTCTCGAGTTCGAGCCGCTCCTGAGACTGCCGTGCCGGGAGGGGTAGCGCCCTCCTGTTACCTAGCTGGGCTATATTATATGATCTCATTGTAAAGTCTAGCTCGGGGGATTCTTGAATCCCTTTTTATAGGAGCCTTAGTGTTATTGCTGCCATCATTTACCCTCTCATGGTCGGGACAACTATTCCAGCTAACGCCAAACGATTTTATTCATTAGAGAGAGAGAATCATAAGCGCTCAGAGGGCGCATACCTCTCCAAATGCCTTTGCCATTACAAATGATCCGGATCCGCCCCAAAATTTAATAAATTTTTTCTAGGTCCATGGCCCTTCCACAAAATTTCATCATAATCCGTTCTTAACTTTTTTAGTAATCCTGGATCCGGATCCGTGGATTTAGGATCGGGATCCGGATCTGCCCCCAAATTTAATTAATTCATTCTTGGAGTATGGCCCACCTTTCCACAAAATTTCGTTGATATTCATAGAGAACTTTTGGAGATATTCTGCAGGATACTCCGGATTCGAATCCGGATCCAGATCCGACCCAAAATTTAATCATTTTTCCCCGGCCCATGGCCCACCCCTCCACAAAGTTTCATCAAAATACGTTCACAAGTTTTTGAGTAATTCTGCTAACAGACAAGCAAACCAATGCTAGGGAAAACATAACTAAATTCTTAAAGGAAGAGGCGCCAGAAAGCCTCCCAAGCCCACGAGAATGCAACTGAGAGACCACATGGAGGACCATACTCTTTTCGCTTCAGCTTGGCTTAGATTTTCGTCCTTTTCCAGCCAGTTCTATTTAGCTCAGGGGCATATTAACATAATGTACTACAGCTCTACACTCTCCATCGCACTTCGCGTCGAGCATCATTCTGTAGCGTTAATCTATTGTTAACAGCCCAGCATTCTAGATGGGGAGATGGCAGTTCAGGCCAAATTAAAGTATAAGGAGCAGAATATACTTATTATTTCTACTAATGAATAGTCTGATTTTTTTTTTCCAGTGGCTGTTGTACTTACCGTCATTGTATGAAAATGTATTCGAGACAAAATTCGCAATTGGTGTTACTGTAAATTAACTACAGCAGGATCACTTTGATGATGTTGCAAGTTTTTGTTTTATTTATGCTACTCACAAGCGATTAGATTTAGCTTAAGAGAGATTTGAACTGGAGGAGTCAGATAAAGCTTTCACGGTCCCCTTCAGTATAAGCTGAATGAAATCGTCTCTTGGTAAAGAAAAAAAAAACACTTCTGTCGAATGGAACAAACTGAAGAAAAAAATGTGATCGTTGAAGATTGCAATATTCAGGAACTAGAAGAAAGCCACAGATATTAATCAGACCGTAGATTTGGTGCTATCTGTGCCTTCATCTCTAGCTTCCTTTCTGGTCATTCTATAGCCGCTAGGAGTGGCCGCTTGTCCTTTGCTGTTATAAAGCAGTTCCTCAACTTAGAAGGCTTAGGATTAATACCTGTCGACTACACGAGGGTCAGTAAGGCAGAAAATAAGTTCTTGCGAAGTCCTCGTGTTCCCCTAGAACACGATCTACGGAAGTCGCTGTTATATCCAAGTCCCCAGTTTTACTGGTCATTGAACAGGGACAAGGGAGAAAAAAATTATGTCAGAAGGCTGATCTGCTCAAAAGTCAAAAGCTGGTTCTTCCGTTTGCGTGCTGTATGTGTTAAGCTATGCCCACCCACAATCTCCTCTTTAGTAGTTTTATGAGTTAGGGCGTTGTTGTAACTCAGGTCAGTACACACACACACACACACACACACACACACACACAAACACAGTATAAACAATCTGGAACCATAGTTACAAACCTCTTTTGGCTTAGAGTTTGCTTGTTTATTCTTTTGTGCTCACTCATATAGCCTGTACGCCACAAACTTAACAAAGAAAATGATAATAGTAAACTGTTGCGTGCACATGTTATCCCGGAAATTGTTTGCAATCTTTTATAAGTACAATTACAGAGCGACTTCTGATAACTGTACACTGTTATGGGGACTCGCTTATCTTGAATATTAGTTAAGATCCTTGATAAATACGATCTCAGGTGATCATTTCTAATACATTTAATCCCTACAATCTGATAACGTGCTTATAATTTATGTTTCTATCTCCAGACTATATTATTAAGTTTAGAAGAGACTTGGTCACACATTGCCTTCATTAACCCGATCACTACTAAAGTTCTCTTCTGGGCTGATTAAAGGCGTCTGAGATAGTGGGAATAAAAATACGTCATCGGACTGAAGAGATCAAAGCACATATTTAAGTAGCTCAACACAATGTGCTGCCTAGAGAGTATTAGGGTAAAACGACAGGTTGAGGGGGTGAAATCTTGGCATTTGTGAAAGTATCCCGTTTGTAGTGGTGGACGGTACGTTGCTAGGGACATTAGTTCATCAAATATTCCACCACATCTAGCCTACTTGACATATCTCTCCTCTGGCAAATATTCCTAAGCTGAGTGAGGTTTAATGTTTCATTGAATATACTGTGGGCAGTTCCTTGATATGATGCGTTTGGGAGGAAGGTTACGGACATGCCCTGAATATGAAGTAGATGCAGTGGAGTAGGCTATGACCTTGACTGTGATAATCTGCACTATCAGAGAGGAGACTCGTGCACCAGTCAAGCAGGAAGGTATTCCTAAGGTAGATGGAAAGCTGGTAATACACAACTTGAACTGGAGCTCCTGCTTCACTGTACCGCGTTTACTCTATCTTGGCCTAAAATTGCCATCTTTTCATCTTGAATGCTGAGTTGTAAAAAGAAATTGACGCTGAAATATAATGCTAGCCACGGAGAGGTGTTGTGGATAGGATGTAGGGCTACAGTATTGTCTTTTTCTCCCCCTGAGCTACGTGAAATAAGCTCAAAAATGACGAAAACCTGGGCCAGATTAAACAGAGGTTAGCTCTCAGGACTCAGTTCCAGATAATTTCCCATTGTCGTGTTGCCTAGTATAGCACACTTTCCTAAGCTAATAATTTTTATCAACTTTCTACGTCTGACTAAAGGCATATTACACATTACACTTTCCAAAATGATAAAAATGCATAATTATTCTCACTTGGAATCGAGAGAGAGAGAGAGAGAGAGAGAGAGAGAGAGAGAGATGGGGGGAGGGAGGGTCTGGTGAAGTGAAGGTGAGAACTAGAAGGGAGATGAGGAGTGTGTGAAGTGAGGACGGCTCTGAGGAGCAAAGACTTAGGGTTGAGGCGGAATGAGACAAGTGAAGGATGATGAGTGGGGGCAGCGAGTGGTGAGGGAGGAGTGAGGAGGGCAATGAGGAGCAATGGATGACAAAAGTTGAGGTGAGTGTAGTGAGAGGGTGAGAGCGATGAAAGGTACAGGCAGGGAGGAGTATGGGGTAAGGACAACGGAGGTGAATGCAAATATGAGTGAGGGATGAGAGGAAAGGGTGGTGACGGATGAATGGTGAGGGGTAAACAGACAGGACTGACGGAAATTAGTCCTGAGGACGGTGTGTGATGAAGAGGGAATGAGGAGGGTTCCAGTGAGGAACGAGAGATAATGGATGGGGTTAAGGAAATCGAGAAATGAGGGGTGAGGGCAGATCTGAGCAGTGAGGGAGGAGGAGCAAAGGATGTAGAGTGAGGTAAGTGATGGAGGTAGGAAGAGGAGTAAAGGGGTGTGAGGCAAAAGGGTGTGGGGTAAGTGATGGAGGTAGGATGAGGAATAAAGGGGTGTGAGGCAAACGGTGAGGGGTAAGAGGGACAAGAGGAGGGAAGGGGGCGAAGGGAGAGGCAGAGGGTGAGGAAGAGCAGAGATGGGAGCAGGGGGATGGGGCTGAGGTACAAGACACCCATTTACGTCATCAGCCACTAAAGAGGTTAATCGCTATTTTATGAAGCTACAGATGATAATAACTTTTAGCAATAACCTAACCTCCCCCTCTCCCCCTTCCTCTCTCCCATTCTTCTCCTTCTTTCCACCCTTCCTTATCGACATCAAACTCCTTCTCTCTTGGGTGTTTATTCTTTATGCTCTCTCTCGCCCTCACCCTCCTTTTCTCCGCTCACCTTCTTTGTACCCTTTTGTTTTTCACTCATCTATTCTCCCTCATTTTTGTTGTATTTTTACCCCCTGCCTTCCCTCGCTTTCTCCCTCTCTGCCTCTCTTCTCTCTTCCTTATTTTTATTTCCCTTCATTTTCTTATTTTTACTCATTCTCTCCTCCTTTGCGTTCTGTTTCTACTCTTTGTTATTTTGATCATTTATTATTTCTCCCTTTTATTCAGTCTGTCCCCGTCCCCCCCTCCCTCTCTCTCTCTAATCCTCTTTTCTCACTCTCTTCAAATCCAACCCTCTTCCTAGTAACCTTCCTCAGGCGTTTTTTTTTTTTTACTCCCTCCATTTTTTATCAGTTTCTGTCTCTCTCTTTCCCCTCTATATACCTCTCAGTTTCTCACTCCTCTCTGTACCTATAGCTCTCTCTTTCACTACTTTTTCCCAGCCCTCTCTAAATTGATGCGAGTAAGTAAAGAAAACAAAGTAAATAAATGCACAGACAAAGCAAGAAGTTAATAGATAAATACATAAATAGGTAATATGAATAAAAAGGTAAATGTAGCGTAAATTTTAATCAGGCATAAAAATTTTTGCTTGTCCATTCCAGGTATATCTATCTCACTGGCAATCACGGGAGAGAGAGAGAGAGAGAGAGAGAGAGAGAGAGAGAGAGAGAGAGATAGAGCAAGTAGGGAAGTGAAGAGCAGAGGAAAGTATGTACTAAACCTTCAAAAGAAGAAAAAGGAGAGAAACAAAGGAGTGGAAAGGATGATGAGAAAGGAGAGAGAGTGAAGAGGAAGGAAAGAGAGAAAGAGGACTGAAAATGAAGGAGAACAGATGTGGAAGTGGATAGAGAAAATGAGAAGGAAAAGTGACAGAGTGGAAGAAAAAATAGAAAAGGAAGAAGGTCATAATGACGGGAAAAGAGAGAAAATGAAGAGGAAGGAGAGAATGAAGAGAAAGGAGAGAGAATGAAGGAGGAGAAACAGTAAAAAGAAGATGAATATGGGGGAATGAAAAATTGACGATTTTTCTTTTCGTCAGCATACCAGTGGTCGGTGAGGACCATTAAGGAAAAGATGTTACGAATCTTCACGGCCACTGAACATTCGATCCTACAGTAAGCATCCCTGAAAAATCACACATACATCAGTTTCAGCCAGTAATGAGTTACCTGAAGTTGACATTCTTACCGTACCCAAGCTGACCAAACTTAACTTAGCCTACACTAACCCAAACAAGCTTAACCTACTAATTTCAAAACCAACTCCAGTCAAACTTTTCTTTCCCAAACTAATCAAGAATAACCTATCCTTCCGTACCTTGCAAGACCCAGAACCATAGATAGAGAGATAAGGAAGCATATGATAAAAGAGGGCGTGGGGTAGGTAGGATGGTGAAGGGATGGGTGAGATGGGAATGGTGCCATCGCCAATATCAGTGAGCGCATCATCCCTTCCTGATCCCCCCCCCCCCCTCTCTCTCCCCCTCTCTCCACCACAAGATTTACATACCATTGCCCGTATCGCCTATCTCCTCTTTCTCCTACTCCTCCTCCTCCTCCTCCTCCATTTTCCTTCCGCTTTTCCGTCACCTTTCTATCTACGTTCAGTCGTTCTTCTCGTTCTAATTCTCACGTTCGTTCTAGTTCTTGTCATCATTTGTTCATTATATTGTGGTGTAATCTGTTGGGGTTGTATTTACGTGGATTTTAAAGTCTCCCTGGCATCTCTACCCTACTCTACCATTTTTGCACTAACTTAGTCTAACATTGTCGTCTCTTCACTGTGACTGTAACAGTAGAGTGATACTAGATTATGATGCTAGTCACGAAGATGTACAGTGGAAAGGATGTTGAGCCCCATTACTGCCTTATTCTGACGCTGGGCAATATGCTTCAAAAGGAAAAAAAACAAAAATCTGAGCCAGGTTAAGGTGAAAGCATTATGGTATGTATCTACGGTAATACGTTAATACTCTATGCACGATAATACTGTCACGTATGGTATATGATTCTACCCATGTTGATATTAATCCCTTCAGCCCGAGGACGCCTTTTTTATTCTATTTACCACTAGAAGACTATATTAAGTTAGAAGAGTTTCTTATAGTCCTTTTACTTTAACTTGGCCCAGATTTTTGTCCTTTTTCAGTTTATTTCACGTAGGTCAGTGGCAGAATAAGACCATTATATGGCTCCACGTCCTTTGTACAGCACTACGTGGTAAGCAGCACCATATTCAAGTGTTACTCTGTTGTTACAACTTTGTATTCAAACTGGAGGGATGTCAATTTTAGGCCAAGTTAAAAAACGGTATAGTAGTGAAGATGATAATGAAGGTTGCATCGAACCCCTTAAGACGGGCTCTTCCTAGGCTGGCTAAAATCTCTGGAAGTTGTAGGGGTAAAGTAAAAAAAAAAAAAAAAGTCATCTGGCTGAATGGATTAGAAAGGTATAAAATGTATCTAAGAGCATTCTTTGGTGAGCGGGAAACATGGCGGTCAGGTACTGTGTTGAACTGCCACTCGATAGGACGGGAAATCGATTCCAGTCTGGGGCAGGGAAGAATTTGGGGATTTGATATTGTAAAAAAAATCTTGATATATTCCACAAGACCTACCGACATATCACACAAAAAGCGCCCCCATTAATGCCATCAAACCAGTCCTGAATGAGACAGCCCTAGCATGTATTCAGCAAGAACGGTGGTTGGTAGTGCTCAGGTGATGACGTGAAGGTGTGTGGTGCCATCAGTTGCTCTCAGACAAGGAGGACTACCGGGCCTCTGGGGTGGATTTTGTTATCTATATTCAGAGCAGGATATGTAAATAAAATTATTGCAGTAAAAAAAAAAGTATGAAATAGGTGGTATGGAGCTTAATGAGCCGACGAGAATGATTGTATTTTCGTGATGTTAACCTTTCACTACCAGAGGTCTCCCTTGGACTGAGTAAAATCTCATGAGAGGAGCAAGAAAAAATAAAGCCTTCATCGTACTGACGGGCTTCTGACGCTAAGTTATCAGTCCATTCAGTACAAACTCCCCCAGCTGAGTAAAACAAAAACGTCGTCGTAGTGAAGAGACCGCCAATATTATTTCGTTAGTTGTTCATTTCGCTCTGTTGTTATTGTTCATACTTGAATAGGTAAGGTTCAGTCTCATGTTTTCAGGTGATGTTAACCATTTACTCAGAGTGTGCCACTTATATATCATGCTTGCTTGTACCAGGCGATTTTATTAATTTTCATGTGAGCTTTGTAGTGGTGTAGGGGTCAGTGAACATTATGTAATTCTTCGACTTGGAAGTGTCCCTTTAAAAAAATGAAGATGGAGATTGCAAGAACAAACTATAAAAGGTCACTGGAGTGAAGGAGTTAAAGAACGTTAACGGTGTGTAAAGGAAACAATGAAACAAAGTAGTCGAGAGATTTTATTTATTCAAACAGCTTTCGTGAAACAAGAGCACATCGGCTTCTGCTTACATATCCTATTAATGAATGCATCGCGAATTTTCTGACAGTTAGAGACACATGGGAACCTTACATGAATTACTGAAACGCGTCATCAAATATCCTACAGCTGGCGACGAATTGGATCTTTTCTGCATTAGTGAAACGCGCATTCAGTTCCGACAGATGGCGACAGGTGGCAGCTTAGTGAGAGTTGTCAGTTAGCGGTCACAGCGATGCCTCGTGAGTTGCACCTCTGAGTTTGGGTTTGTGGTGAGGGCAAGTTCATTAGTCTTGGTTGTCAGAGTGGGTGATGGGGAGAGGGGAAGTGAGTGGTTGAGGATGTATGAGAGGGGTGAGTGAATAGTGCGGAGAGTGTGGGGAGGGCGGAGACAGAGTGAGAGAAGAAGGGGGGAAGTGGTGAGAGTAATGTGGAGTGTGGTGGGAAGGGGGGGAGTTAGTGGTTAGAGGTGTGTGGGAAAGCGGGTAGCGAGTAGTTGGGGATGTATAGAGAGAGGGGGGAGGACAGAGAGGGAGGATGTGTGACTTTGGCTTGTGAGGGGAGATAACAAGGTAAACACAGTGGAAGGATTTACAGATGAAGGGGAAATAGTGACACGTTGTTATAAGTAAGACAAACACTGGCTTATAAAAATAATGTAGTGCCAGGCTAGTGTAGAACCTCTCCATGTCTTTTGGTCTCTTTGCCTGAAAAAAATATTCGTTATGAGGGGAGAATTATCATGAGGCATTTCTTGTTTCAGCTGGAAGGGCAAGGAATGGGGAGGGCAGGAACTCCTCATCTGCTGTTGTTCCTGCCAGCACAAATGTGAGTTACGAGAGGGTGTTACTTGTGAATACGTACGAGAATCCCACCCCTGAACAGTTTCATTATTCCAAGCGACTTTTGCAAAATATTATGAATGTGTGTGTGTGTGTGTGTGTGTGTGTGTGTGTTGCGCAAAACT
>JAGKTI010000201.1:154538-164967 GCA_018397915.1 Birgus latro | reverse complement strand
AATGGGAGTTTGTGGCCAGCTTTGTATAAAGTAATCACTTCCACACGTTTGTCCTTGCTTGTGGTTACTTTAGGCATGATGAGAATGTGGTAGGTAACCAAATAACTGTGTTATTTGAGTCAAAACATGCCCTCGTGGTGCATCACACACAGAGACAATCCTCCTCCTATGGCTGCCCAAACATTACTGAGCCTGCTCCTGTGGTGCCAAACCTATCAAGCAGGGTTACCAGCTCCCGTTGAAAAAGCGTCAGCTCATTTCGCATCACAGGGGAGGGTAGTATTGACCCTACTTCACTTAACGCGAAAAAGAATGACGTCGGCAAAAAAAGTCAATACTATCCGCGCCTACTGTATATACTGTATATATATATATTTATATATATACAGGGTGATTCACGAGTTTCTCAGGAAACTCTGGGAAATGCAAGTTTATGCACTTCTAAGCATAAAATACTCTACAAGTATAGGTGTTTAATGCAATGGTTTACAAGTGGGGAAATTTTCAAATCTGACAGCTGTGAGTGAGAGGCTGATGGGCTGGTGGCAGCCTTGCTGTTTTGTCAAGTTACTGAATTTTCTTTTAAATTTTACGGCGGCCTTGCTGTGTTGCCAAGTTACTCAACTTTCTTTTAAATTTTACACGTCGTTCTCATTCTGAATTACAGAATTACACTATTCATTTATTATTCGTCAGGTAGGTAATTGTACTACATAGAAAAGTATGTCACTTTGAAGTGACAAATTAATCTACTACTGAAGGAGTAAACATGGCAAAGTCGCCATACCAGTGATAGTAGAGGTACTTCAGAGCTAGGACTGACAGTTCCCGTCAAGTGCTGGCGAACGTGGCAGGTGTATTTATACCAGGGACAGTTTCACCCACATTTCGTTACAATGCCATTCACTTTTACAAACGTGGAGTATTCAGATATGATTTTTATCTATGGGTTCTGTAATGGCAACACTGAAGCAACAGCAATAGAATACAGATGGAAGAATCCAAACAGAAGGAGCCCAGATGCTAAAGTGTTTTACCACGTCTACCAGAATCTCAGCGAAAAAGGTTGCTTTCCTGGAGTTAGAGCCACAGCTGAACGCATGGAGAGGCAAGATGAGGTACAACGCATAGTAGGAATGGTACATCGCAGCCCTAGCATCAGTACAAGAAGAATTTCATCTAGACTTAGTGTTCCACAAGCGAAGGTATGGAGGACATTAAAGCGGGAAGGTCTGTACCCATATCACATACAAGTTCAGCGTCTACAGCCTGGGGATTCTGCTCAACGACTTGACTTCTGTACTTGGCTAGCAGATCATCCTCAGCTGTGCAAGTACATTTTATACACTGATGAAGCCATATTTACCCGCAGTGGATCACATACTACTCGTAATGCACATTGGTGGTCAAAAGAAAATCCCAAGGAAACAGTTGAACGGAACTTTCAACACCGATTTTCAGCTAATGTGTGGTGCGGTATGACTGACAACCAGCTGATTGGACCTCATATCTTTGAAGGGAGGCTTACAGGAGATGTCTATGTTAATTTTCTCAGAAATGAACTTCCTTTGTCACTTGAAGATGTGCCTCTGAAGACATGGCAATGTATCATTTTTCAACAAGATGGGGTGCCTCCACACTACAGCAGACAAGTGCCTGAATACCTCAACCAAGAATTCCCAGATCGATGGATAGGCCGTGGAGGACTTCACCCATGGCCTGCACGATCCCCAGATTTAACACCTCTGGACTTTCACCTCTGAGGACACATGAAGTCACTGGCATACAAGAAAAAGATAACCAGCAGAAAAGAACTCCTCCACCAAATCAGGGAAACAGCACAGATTATCAGGAACAACCCAACAGTTCTGAGGAAGTCTCTGCTGGATCGTGCAAGGAAGTGCATAGCAGCTGATGGCGGTCACTTTGAACATCACTAATTTTGTTTGTTCAGTAGTATTCATTCATTATCAACATCTCAGAACTTTCAGAGAGGATTAGGCCTTCTGGGGAAACCTCTATAAAAAAAAAAAAAAATGCACCTAGACTTGTACCTCATGGGTGGTGTGGAAAAAAAAGTCAAAACCAGAGAAAAATTGCTCTGCGGTAACTGTTGTGCATAGAGGTGAGGGTGGTGTGGCAGGTGTACAGTATCTCAGTGCCCCCCCCACTGCCTCTCGTCGTCACTCGGCTGGTTTACTCACACACTGCGATACTTACCTGACGGTTAATGAAAGAAAAGTTTAATTCAGAAGGTGAACAACGTGTACCATTTAAAAGAAAATTAAGTAACTTGGCAATACACCAAGGTCGTCACCAGCCCAGCCGCCTCCTGCTCACACGTATGTCAGATTCGAAAATTTCCCCACTTGTAAACCACTGCATTAACACCTATACTTATAAAGTATTTTATGCTTAGAACTGCATAAACTTGCATTTCCCAGAGTTTGCAGAGAAACTCGTGAATCACCCTGTATATACAGTAATCCCTCCACTATCCGTTGTAATAGAGGCAAAGGCATGACCGGAAAGTGGTCTTGTTCGGATAGTGGCCCAAAGCTCCAGCACCAGTCATTCCTGACCCTAGCCTAACCTAACCTAAATCAGAACACCACCTACCTACCTCCATACCGGACATGCATAGCACTTATTTAAGGGCCCATTCACATAAATAATGGACACAAAGCATGAATTAATTGAATTTTAACCAAAAAATGATGATTTTGAGGTGAGTAAGGCAGAGGTGTTCACCAGTTGACTAGATAGTAAACATATGTGAGAGACAGGGCAGTCACTAAGAAAATCACTCTTTCTCACATCTTATGCACTAAAATATGGGATACAAAGCAAGAAATAAATAAATTGTTACCAGAAAATGATGGTTTACAGGTGAGAATGCCAAAGATGTTCACCAGTTGACTAGATAGTGAACGTATGTAAGAGACATGGCAGTCACTAAGAAAATCACCCTTTCTCACATCTTATGCACTAAAATATGGGTAAGAGACATGGCAGTCACTAAGAAAATCACCCTTTCTCACATCTTATGCACTAAAATATGGGATACAAAGCATGAAATAAATAGTTACCAGAAAATGATGGTTTACAGGTGAGAATGCCATAGATGTTCACCAGTTGACTAGATAGTGAATGTATGTAAGAGACATGGTAATTACTGAGAAAATCACCTTTTTCACAGCCTATGCACTAAAACATGGGACACAAAGCATAAAGCAAATAAAATGTAATGAGAGAATGAGGATTTAGAAGTGATTATGGAAAATATTTGGCAGTTGACAGTGTGCTGTACTTACATGTCTGTGGTGGTTGTTTACCCCACCTCTAAAGCTCTGACAGTAATGAAAATGCTCTTGAAGCATGTACAGTAATCCAGTGTTCAACTGCACTCCCTGGCACTGTGAATTATGATTAACAAAAACTCACGGCAGTTCAGAGACAACTGTCGGAGTGGCGGGAGGGGGAGACGACCATGCGAATGGAATGTAAACACAGTTGCTTGGCGCCGTGCGCCAAATTCAAACTTACGGGCCCAAAAAAAAATCAGATTTTTTTTTTTTTCAACTTTTTGGCATTTTTGGAGTTTGAACATCAGCCTACGATGTCCGAACAGTGGTGTAACCAGACAGTGGCCGTTCGGCAAGTAAAGCGATTATTGTATATACAGTATATACACTATATGTCATCACCATAATCCGGACCTCCCTTCCCACCCTAGGGCATGGTGAGGAGTAGCAATGTCCAGACAGCTCAAAATTTGCCCAATCCAGTGGGCCACGCTTCCATTCACTCATCATTCAAGCCCCAGGAATCCTGGCTCTATCGGATATGCCAAAAAACATTCATCAAGTTCTGTAGCTTCACATAAACGTATTATATAGAGTCAATCCGGACGCTGCCAAGTTAAAAAGGGGTGCCAAATCCGTGATCATGCACTTCTCCTCATAACATTCATCCAGCCAGCTCGATTTCTTGTCAGTTCCCTAGCCTCACTGACTTCCAAACCTCTCTTCCTCAGACACTCATCCACCATATCCCTCCACCTTCTCCTTGGCCTACCTCGCCTCCTCCCTCCTTCAAATTTGCTCAGATATACCTTTTTCACCACTCTATTGTAATCCATTCTCTCCACACGACCATACCATCGCAGTACACTCTCTTCGATTCTTGTGTCCACTGACTTCCTAACTCCACATCTTTCACGAATCACATTATTTCGTATCCCATCCACCCACTGTACTCTACATACATTCCTCAGTAGTCCCATCTCCACTGCTCTTACTCCTGACTTTTCATTTTCGTGCCACACCACAGTCTCACATCCATATGTTAAAGATGGCACTAACACTCCTTAATATAAACCTTGTGCAGCTGCAACACTCAAGCCTCTGTTTCTTGTCAAGGCCTTCATTGCACCAGCTACTTTCCTTCCTTGTGTCACTCTACTTTCCACTTCTTTTGAACATTTTCCTTTCTTTTCTATCACTGTAACCAGGTACACTCAAACCTCGAGTACCGCGGGCAATAGGTACTGGACAAGGGCCGTGGAACTGAAATCCGCGTCACTCAGATAATATGTTTACATGTATAATAGTACAATGTGATCTGGCAACTTTCCAAAACTCTTATTTTTGCCCCTCATTACCACCTTACCCCATGTAAACTACCCTCACTTATACCCACTGTCAGGTCAAACACTGAAAGAGATATAACTATTGTACTTAAAAACATTAAGGGTATTAAAAATAGCATTAACAAAACAAAAGTTGGGATGGGCACCCATGTGTTGTTGCTACATACCTCCCCCGTATTCTCCTCCCACCTCCCACCACCAATGTTGTTGTCAATTTCGCCTTCTCTCGTATCATGCAGCCTTCGAGAGAGACCTTAGGCCGTATGGTTAGACGAAAATTTATGGTCTGGCAATCTCGGGACGAAATAAAACGAGAATGTGTGCTAACCAGAAAAAATTTCATCCGTGTGTTCTTGTGAGTTAGCGTTCAGTTTCACATTTTTTGTTTGAAACTGCGCTTCCCAACACATTTCGGGCTAACTAAGCTTATGGATAACTGCTCAGTCAGTCTGAAATGTGTTTGGAAGCGTGATATCAAACGAATAATGTGAAACTGAATGCTAACTTATGAGAACACATGAATGAAAGAGTACAATTTTTTCTGGTTCGCAAACATTTTCGTTCAATTTTGCTCCCTAATACTGTCAGACCCATAAATTTTCGTCTAACCACATGACCTAACGTCTCTCCCAAGGGCCACATGATAAAAAATGAAACTTCAGAAAAGTGCCGAGAAGCTACATACCAACAACACCAGGGTACCCAACTCAACTTTTGTTTTATTAAATGCTATTTTTAATACCAATGATGTTCTCAGTTACAAAAGTTATATATCTTTCACTGTTTTACCTGATGGTGCATACAAGTGGGGGTAATTTAAGAGGCGTAAGGCGATAAGAAGGGGTAAAGTGAGAGTTTTCTTTTTCTGACGCTCCACATAACGCCCTATAAACATCTCAGTCAGCTTCAGGACAACACACAGTGTAGAGTCTATGCATTGTGAGGACAATGTATAAACTTTCACGTGCCAGGTTCGCATCACTTCCTACACACGATCTTTATCTTGTCCCAGTCCTTCCAAATCGTTCTGATACTGCTTTCATTCATGCCATGTTTTTTTTTTTTTTTTTTGCATTTCGGTAAATGCAGGCTTTACTTAAAGCAGTAGAAGGACCTTACAATTCAATTCATATTCCTCCAGTTTTTCTGTATTTTTCTGACTACTTTCAGGGTGGCAAGTTACCCTTTCCTGCTGAAAAATTTCCCACTTTTTATCATTACGTTCCGTAAGCTCTACCAATGATTGTCTTGACATACTCAAAGGTGGTTTTCATTTCCTACCTTCCCAACTGGATGTAAGGTTAGGTTAGGTTAGCTTAGATTAAATTATTAGGTACAGTTAAGCTCGTTAAGGTTTAATTACACACTTCGGTTAGGACTGGTCCTTCCACCGTAACCCTGACGAGTCAAACGAGTTGACACAGCGGAACACAGCAAAAAAACAACAGGGAAACAGATTTCACTTGAAACATTTATCTACCACCCAGAAGTAATCCAAAAAATATAACAGACTATCGGGAAGAAGAGCGAAGACTGTAGAACTGAACTCAACTTATGAGAGCACACGGATGGGAGTAATTGCAAATATTTTCCTTCAGTTTCGTCTCCTAAAACTGCGAAATCTATAATTATGATTATGGTAAGTCAGTGGGACGCAAGGGAGGACTTGATAGCCATATGCTCAGTCGGTCCGAAATGTGTTGAGAAGCACGAAATTGAATGAAAAATGTGGAACTGAACGCTGATTAACTTACAAGAACACATAGATGAAAGCCTTTTTTTGTTTTAATTAGCAAACATTTTTATTCCATTTCACCTATTAAAACTGCGAGACCTATTACGAGTGTGGGATGAGGAGCGAGAAAGGATTGATAACCGTATGCTCAGTCAGTTGAAAATGTGTTGGGAAATAAAATCGAACGAAGAATGTGGAACTGAATGCTAACTTACAAGAACACATGGATGAAAGTAATTTTTTTCTTTATTTAGCAAACATTTTTGTTCCACTTCGTACCTTAAAACTGCGAAACATATTATGAGTGTGGGGAAGAGCCAAGTGAGGCACGAGAAAGGACTGGTTATTCCATAAGCCCAGGTGGTCCGAAATGTGTTGGGAAGCATGAAATCAAACGAAGAATGTGGAACTGAACCCTAACTTACGAGAACACATGGATGAGTTTTTTTTTTTTTGCATACATTTTTGTTCCATTTCGTCCCCTGAAATTAAGAAGCCCATTAATTTTTGTCTAACCATTCACCCTTGAGTGTGCCAGGAAGCATATTTCAGTTGTGTAACCACCGGGAACCCTCAGCCAGGAATGACGCTCGCTCAGTTGTTTCAAACCTAACCATAATTTTTTCTCGAAAATATGCTCAGTGTGATTCCCAGGCAAAATTTTGCTCATTAACTAACCTAACCTAACTAGGGCTGCTTGGCTGAGGTGGCTGGCTATGGTACTGACAAATACCCATACAGAAAAGAAATATGCGCCCAGGAAAGGCACCCAAATTATATTCGAGGAATAGCATTATCCTTAATGCTGTTATTAGTAAGTGTAAGAATCATTCGTTAACGTCCGTCTCATGTAGCCTACTTGCAAGGCAGCGCTCACTTGTTTTTTCCAACTGAAAGACATGAGCCGAACCACTCGTGTCACCTTGATGGCGGATTTTCCTTTTTCGGTCAGATTAACAAGCAAAATGTTTCTTGAAAAGAATCCTCGTGTGACCCTGGCCATAATGTATATGATTTGTCAGTGTCAGATCATATACAACTGAATGAATATTGGAGGTAGTACGTCATCTGCTCTGTTTATGTCTGGCTAAACATCTCTGCTGGTGATGACATACCTTGCTAACCTTAGTACCTAATTTGATATCAAAAATATGCCAAAATAATTCTGAATTCCATAAAATTATGCCAAATTTAATAATATGGTAACAGCTAAATCTCACCATGCTGGAAAGGAATAGTTACCTCAATGTAAGCCAAACAACCATGGCCATTTTGGCAGGTGACGTCACAGCGCTTTCAAATTTGGTCGTCAGGCCAGCTGACTTCCCGCGTGAGCTCGAGTTTCTCCGTGTGTGTATAAATATCTGTCGCATTATGCTGGCCACCTTAGAACAAAGACGTGTTACTCAACCACGTGTTACTCGAGGTTTGAATGTATCACCAATTCCAGTCTCTCTCCCTTCACTGCAACATTGCACTGCAAGTCACCATCTCTCTCAGTAATCACCCTAATATCCGGACGCCAAATAACCGGATACTCCAATGTCCGGAAATTTTGGACTAGGGTGCTCGGAACCCAAAATGCCAAAAAAAATGCAACCCCCCCCCCACCAAAAAAAAAGTAAGTTTGAATTTGGCACGTGGCACCAAACAGCTGTGTTTAAGCGTGCTTCTCCCACTCCCCAGGCTCCTCTCCCCCTCCTCAGTTCTCACTCAACTACCATTGTGAGTAAACGATCGTCGGGATGGCTGCCGCTCATGCTCGTTTTTGTTTAAACAATTATAATTCACAGTGCTGAGGATTAAGTGCAGCGCAACACTGGATTACTGTATGTGCTTCAAGAGCATTTTCACCCCTGTCAGAGCCTTAGAGGTGGGGTAATCTTCGTAACAACCACCACAGACATGTTATAAGTACACTGTCAACTGCCAAATATTTTCCATACTCACCTCTAAATCCTCAGTCACTGGTTCCATTTCATTTACTTCATGCTTTGTGTCCCATATTTGTGTGCATAGCATAGGCTGTGAAAAAGGTGATTTTCAGGTCTGTTACCTAGTTCTGGCATGCTGTAAACTGGTAAACATATCTGCCATACTCACCTCTAAATCATCATTTTCTGATTACATTTTATTTATTTCTTGCTTTGTGTATATATTTGTGTGCAAAGGCTGTGAAAAAGGTGATTTTCATATCAGTTACCTACTTTCACTATGATGTCAACTGGTGAATGTATTTGCCATACTCACCTCTAAATCATAATTTTATGGTTAAATTTCATTTATTTCATGCTTTGTGTCCATTGTTTATGTGAACAGGGTCTTAAATAAGTGCTATGCATGTCCAGTAGGGAGGTATGTAGGTGGTCTTCTGAGTTAGGTTTGGTTAGGGTCCAAAAGTACCGGTGCGGCAGCTTCAGGATCAATATTCGGACAGAACCAATTTCCGGACATGCCTTTCGCTCTCTTGCATAGGATATTGGAGGGATTACTAAATATATATAAGTAATCCCTCCATTATTCGGATGTCCAATACTCGGATATACTCACTATTCGGATATTGTGGGCTGCCCAACCCCCAAAATGCCAAAAAATTCGTGAAAAAAAAAAATCGATTTTTTTGGACCGCGTCAGTTTGAATTTCCTGCGCGCACCAATCGGCTGTGTTTACGCTTGTGGCGTCTGTCTCTCGGTCGCCATTACCCACTCAGCTCCTGCCTTGTGAACACCTCCGACAATGGCGGCCGAAGTGATTGCTTTTGTGGTGATACCCTACCTCCTACAGTGCTTGATACTGCTCTTCACCTTCATCATGTGTGTGATGATGGCCCCGCCTCCTAAGAGGAAGAAAGTGGTTCTGACTCTGGAGAAGAAAAGGGAAGGCTATTGGAAAAGATGGACGCCGGGTGGCCGACATCGTGGATTCGTCGTGAATTCAATCTCCCTCGCTCCACCTTGTTTGATATCAAGAGGTCCCGAGACAAACTACAGCAGTACATGGCTGATTTCGCTTCGAAGACCAAACGAAATGTGGAGAGGAAGGTGATGTATAGTCCTAAGTATGCAGACATCGACCGATCCACGCTGATTTGGTAACGACAACAAAGTGCTACAGGTGTGTTGGCACGTGGAACGGAGCTGAAAGCTGCTGCTGAGAAGTTCAGGCTCCAGGACTCGTCACTAGACCACACGGGAATTTACTGTTATGTACAGTGCAGTGAAGTGATGTGATCCCAGTTATGCAAAAAAAAACGTTGTGGAAAGTGTTGGTGAAAAGTGCAGGTGATTGTAAATTGCTAACGTTGTGTGGTGCAATTTCTTCGTGTCAAAGTCTGAGATGATAGAGCGAGTTATAGACGGTGGCTTCTTTTTCGTAATTACCCTAACTTCAGCAAAATTCCTTGTTTTGTTCTTTCCATATCATTAATCTCATGCATAAACTCTGTGCAAGATGATTTCCATAATGATTTTCATGTCTAACGTGTTTTCATCATGCTGTAAATGTGTAAAAAAATTACCCTAAATGTTAATCATAATTTCCTGCTTTCAATTTAATTTTTTCATGCATGGTTTTTAAGTGCACTAGCTAGGAAAAAAGTGGAAGCCAGTGAATTTCATATTCGGCCAAAACCTAACCTATCCTAACCTAACCTATGCTTACCATAAAGATTTTCATGCCTAACCTGTTTTCATCATGCTGTAAATGTGTTAAAAAATTACCAAAAATGTTAATCATAATTTCCTGCTTGCAATTTAATTTTTTCATGCATGGTTCTTAAGTGCAACAGCTAGGAAAAAGGTGGAAGCAGTGAATTTCATGTCCGGTCCTAACCTAACCTAACCTAACCTATGCTTACCATAGAGATTTTCATGCCTAACCTGTTTTCATCATGCTGTAAATGTGTTAAAAAATTACCAAAAATGTTAATCATAATTTCCTGCTTGCAATTTAATTTTTTCATGCATGGTTCTTAAGTGCAACAGCTAGGAAAAAGGTGGAAGCAGTGAATTTCATGTCCGGTCCTAACCTAACCTAACCTAAC
>JAGKTI010000201.1:135916-149665 GCA_018397915.1 Birgus latro | reverse complement strand
GGTGTGAATTGGGAGCGTGGTAGTGAAATGGCAGGAGGACAGAGTGACATGGAGGCGATTTGTTTGTGGCCACCCCGTTCGGGATTGAGGCGTCTGGCAATAGATAGATAGAATTTACATAATTTACTGTATTTGATGCTTTGTATCCAATAATTTAGTGCATAAAATGTGAGAAAAGATGATTTCCATGTCAGATACTTACTTATACTATGCTGGCCAGTTCTGAGCACCTATGACTCACTCACCTCTAAATCATCATTTTTTGGTTAAAATTCAATAAATTCATGCTATGTGTGCATTATTTATATGAAAAGGGACCTAAATAAGTGCTATACATGTCCAGTAGGGAGGTAGGAAGGTAGTTTTCTGATTTAGGTTAGGTTAGGGTCATGAAAATCCAGTGCTGGAGCTTCAGGACCAATATCCGGACAAAACCAATATTCGGACATGCCTTTGGCTCTATTGTGTCGGATAATGGAGGGATTACTATATATATATATATATATATACAGTAGGCACGGAAAGTATTGACTTTTTTTGCCGACATCATTCTTTTTCGCGTTAAGTGATGCAAAATGAGCTGACGCTTTTTCAACGGGAGCTGGTAACCCTGCTTGATAGGTTTGGCACCAAAGGAGCAGGCTCAGTAATGTCTGGGCAGCCACAGGAGGAGGAATGTCTCTGTGTGTGATGCACCACGAGGGCATGTTTTGACTCAAATAACACAGTTATTTGGTTACCTACCACATTCTCATCATGCCTAAAGTAACCACAAGCAAGGAAGTGATTACTTTATACAAAGCTGGCCACAAACTCCCATTTATTGCAAATCAGATGGTGTTAGACTGAGGACAGTGCAGAGACTGGTCAAGCGGTTCAAGGACAGTGGGGAGGCCATTCCTCCCACTCCACTTCCCACGCCTGGGAGACCTCGTAAGACAACCTTTAGGACCCGTCAGCTGATCTCAAGGCAAGTTAGCAAGGATCGATCCAAGGCTAACAGCACGGGATTTAAAAGAAAAGAACCCACAGTTGCTGGCAGATGTGTCTGTCAGAAGTGTGCAGCAGCTGTTGCATGATGATCTGGGCTACAGGAGTTTTTGTGCTCGTAAAAAAACACTGCTAACTGCACTTCAGAAGAAAAAGAGTAAATTTTTGTAAGAAATATCTTGCCTGGAGTGAGGAGCAATGGAAAACTGTGCTTTGGAGTGATGAGTCAACATTTACTGTCACTGGTACCCCTTCATCACGAGTGTACCGCAAACCAGGCAGTGACCCCCTGGATCCTAAGTACACTTCCAAGTTTGTTAAATACCCAGCCTCACTCATGGCTTGGGTCTGCTTTACATATTATGGTGTTGGTGAGTTGGTAATTCTACCTGCAAATGAGAAAGTGAACCAGAACAATTATTTGGAGCTCTCATGTGATGTTTTAAGTGACTCTTTTGATAAAACCAAGACAAGAGTATTTATGCAAGATTCTGCCCCTGCACATGTTGCAAAGTCAGTGAAACAGTGGCTAACAGACTGTGAGGTTCCCTTTATTCGAGATTGGCCCGGAAACAGCCAAGATATCAATCCCATTGAGAATTTATGGGCGCACATGTAGCGGCAGCTGCGTAATATGGACACATCATCTTTGCCTAAACTTGAGGCTGCAGCTATGAAGCAGTTTTAGTCCGTCTGTTCTGCAAAACTACACCATCAGTCTCCCCAGACGCCTTAAGAAGATAATAAAGGTGAAGGGGAATGCCAGTAAATACTAAATTCAATGGTGAGTGTTAATTTATTTGTTTCTCCTTGCTAACCACAAGAATGTTTTCTTTTTTTAAGATGGCGTCAACACTTTCCGCACCTACTGTATATATATATATATATATATACAGTAAAACCTCAATATAACGGACTTCAGTAGATCGGAATTCGCTTTTATCGGACTTGAGGAGCTACCGGACTAAACTCCTATATATCGGAAAAAGTCCAGACTGCCTGACAACTTCAGCTATGTTCACCACAATAAGACAAGTAAAAGACATGTTTTTCAGTACACAGTACAGTATTATTATACCATCTGATTAATGTTGTGAAGGTATAACACAGTACAATACTGCAATGGTGGTGAAAACCACTGATGCAATCCGGACTAATGTCTGATATATCGGAAAAAGTCCGGATTAGCAGGGATAAGTCCAGATGTTGCTTTTATCGGAATTTTGCATATTTCGGACTGGCCTGAGCCCCAATTAGTCCGTTATAGTGAGGTCTTACTGTATANATATATATATATATATATATATATATATATATATATATACACACACCATATATATATATACACACAGCATATATATATATACACACACACACACACACGTGCGTGCGACAACGTCCTGCTTTTAGCTCCGGTAAATCTGGTCACCTTATGTAATATGCAAATTCATTATTGTACAATAATTAGCTTACAGCATACTCAAATAAACAGTAAAATGTACAGTTTGTTATCAAGAAAAAGTTAAAAATAATTTGAAACCTCATTTTTATTTCTTCCATTAGATTAATGGTACTGGGTAGATTAAAACTGATTTTGAATTGAAAACATTTTAACTGAATGAAATATCGACCATAATGAACTGAACTGAATTGGAATTGATTAATTCAACTGACAAAAATGAACTGACCCCAGCCCTGGCAGAGATGAAGAGAGTGATGAAAAGATTAGTAAGAGATAGTATGAAGAGAGAGGATGAGGATTTTGGAGAAAAAAATTTGAGTGAAAGGTGAAGGAATGTAAGAAAATGTTCTGGATGGAGGATAAGTGAGTCAGAGAGGGTGATAAAGAAGTTGGTAGAGGAAAGATAAAAATGATAGACTGATAGTGGACGAGCGAGAAAAAGTGAACAGATTTGGATGGGATTATAAAAGAGATACAAGGTAGGGCAGTGGATGTTGGACTGGTTCTAATGAGAGACAGCAGGGTTTAGAAACTTCCTCTTCTGTTGTTTGCTGATGATACTGTATTGTTAAGTGAAAATGAAGAGGAAGTGCAAGGCTTGGTGAAAGAGTTTGGGAGAGAGCGTAATAAACTGAATCTAAAGGTGAATGTAGGGAAGAGTAAAGTTATGGGCTTCGAGAGAAATGAAGTCACAGAATGCACAACGAAGTTGGATAATGGGGAAATGGAAAATGAGAGTGCATTTAAGTGTTTGGGTAATGTGATGAGTAAAGATGGATGCCTGGAGAATGAAGTGCTTGAAAGGGTACAACAAGAAAGAAAGGCTGCTGGTTCTTTGAAAGCAGTGATTAAGAAATAAGTGAGCATGGAAGAAAACAAGTTGCTTCATGACAATACTGTGATACCAACTCTAACATGTGGAAGTTAAGCTTGGACCTTGGTGGAAGTAAAGAGTGAGAGCAGCGGAAATGAGTTATCTGGGAGAAGCATGTGGAGCTGCATGGTGAGACAGACAAATGAGGAAGTGAAGGAGTGTTGTGGTGTCGATGTGACAGAATGCATTATAAGAAAGACATGAGGTGGTTTGGCCATGTGGAGAGAATGGAGAGTGTGAGACTAATCAGGAGAGTGTATGTGAGTGAGGTGGATGGGCGGAGAGGGAATGGGAGGCCGGGAGGTGGAGGGACAGAGTGGAGGGGTATATGAGAGGGAGGTGTCAGCTAGGGGGAGAGCAGGGAATTGGCAGGGGACAAGGCAACATGATGGTGATTTGTTTGTGGACACTCCTTATGGGATTAAGGCATCTGGCAATAAAGAGATAGACACTTTTCAAATCTAATACTTGATGCTTTGTAACAGAGGCTACAAACAATTAACAACAAGCTATTAAAAACACTAGGTAACAGTGAACCTGCCCTTGTCCTTTTCCTAATAAAATAGAAGGTATATCAATTCTCAAAGTTCTGAATTACTACAATAAAACACCACTCCAAGATCTGCTTCATTTTTTTCAATGAAAATGTGAATTGCCATCTTTATCTTATCATCCATGACTACTGCATCTTTGGGTTGAAAAGAGGTTGGGATTATAATGATAACTAGAAGTCAGTGGATGGTGAGCACTCCCACCTACCACATCTATGTTTTACACATTTCAAATATAAGTTCTTCACAGTTTAGTACTCCAGCATGCTCAGTGTGCACACACTGCTACAAATCTTCTTATACATCTTACAATTTCATTCAGAACATCAAATGTACCATGACCAACTTCATTATGGGAAATCCTTCTGAGGAAGCATGGCATCATGATTTGATTTTTTAAGTAAATGTACACATAACGACAATTCTCATTACTGTTGACACTCCCTATTCCTTTACTTACTTGCCAGCACGGTGCAGCTCATCCTCGGCAGTGATGAGGTGGCGAATGTCATCTGGGGTCAGCTTCTCCAAAGCTGTGTTCAAGTACTCACTTCTTGCTTGGCCATTCACTGACACGTGCTTTGACTGCATGAAATGGTGCAAGTATAGACATGAGTATATATTATACCATTTGGCTGACTTAAAATAAAGGTAAGCAATTTTAAGACAAATTTCATCATGGTACTATACTTACCAGTACATGGTATAAGATTCTGGGCAAGGTTCTCTGAGCTCTTTCAGGGTTGATATACCTACATCACCTAGCACCGGGGATCACATGTTAAAAATATGACAAACATTTTCTTATGCACTTACATATAACTGAAAGCAAACTAATGTAAGACAACTAAGGAAAAGAAGAAAAGACTATTTTGAAAAACTGAAGAAAGGGAATATCAGGAGTTGAGCAGCGGTAAACTTTATTGGTCATGAAGGTGCTAAGAAAATAATGTGAGGTCAGAGAAAGTGATATTTGTAGAGATTAAGAATGCTGAGATGTGAAAAGCAGGAAGGCAGCAGGGGCTGATGTATATAAAATGATGGGAGGCTACAAGAGTAAATTTTTTTTTGTGAAATAAATAAGCCAAATAACCAGAAAGGGTGGAGTTGTACCAGTGGAGTGGAAGAAGGCTGTCTGTGCCTTAAAGTGAATGTGACCAAAATAGGTTAAAAAATTGATATGGTAAGTATGCTGAGAATTGCAGAGAAGGTATGGAGGTTATAAAAAATATACTGTATGTTTATCAATGAACAGAATGGTTTTTATGAGTGAGAAGGATGTCTAAATCAAATATCTGAAGTAAGGGAGAGTGTGAAGGCATGAGACAAGGACATAAGGTATTTACAGTAATCAGAAATCTAGATAAAAATCATATGACAATGTAGACAGGGATGATTTATGCTGAATGCTATGAAGAGCCTTTATGCAGATTAGTGAGGCAAGTGTATGAATAGATGGACTTCTTTAAGTGATTGGTTCAAACTCTATATAAATTTTAGTAGGGTCTAGTAACAAAAAAATAACACCTAGAAAGAGAACAAACATCTGCTCAACTGAATGGGTTACTTGTGGAAGTAAAAACTAATTATGGAATGGCAGGTGAGGATGAAAAGTAGCTAGTGCTCTGAATGCCTGACATATAATGTAAGACTGAGTACTGTGGCAGCAAGAGATCAGCATGGTGTGTTACAGCCCACATTAATATATGGATGCAAAACTTTGACATGATATCTGTGTGAAAAGTCAAGAGCACGAGTAGCTTTACAGAAATGAGTGCAGGTTTGCAAGGAGTGGAAAGGATAAACAACATAAAATTTGTGTGATACTAGGAAACAAAGTCTAATTATAACAGGGTAGAGGAGTATGCTTTGATGGGTATGGTCATGCAGTTACAACAAATACAGAAAGGGTGGTGATATGAGTATATGTGATTGTATCTAAAGGTGGAAGGAAGTGAGGCAGAAAAAGAAAATTGATGGATAAGTGAGAAAACAAGGCATAGAATATGGTGAGAGCAAGTCAATCCCATCTTACCTGCTGTGGGACTGAGCCCAAAGAATAACCATTACACATTGTATGAGTGATCTATAGCTCTAGTAGCACTTTACAAGAAAATTACCATAATGGTTAGAATCCACATACTCTAAGGAGAACTACACATTATACATTGCACAACAGGGAAACAACCCAAAACTGACCTGCTCCTCTGCGGTGAGAAGTCTTGTGTACAATCGTCGGTCCAGACATAACCCAGACACCTTGTCTCCCAGACTGAAGTCCGCCAAAAGGCTTGTCTGAAAAATATCAGGCAAATTATTAAGGCCTACAAAAAATGCTTCAGAACAAGCTTAAGAAGCTGCTGTTGTTATTCAACTCCAGTCTGTCTGGTCATAATACTCATTAACCACAGGCAAACAATCACTTCTGCAGGGGCCATCCTGTGCAGTGAGCCAATGTTCCTCTGCAACAGATGGTGCCTCGCCACAGCAAGGTGTGGGGATTAGTGTGGAGGTCTGGTTCTTGGATGGACACTGTATTTGAATCTCCACCCACTTAAAAGGGGTACCATAGTAGGCTTCACATTGCCCTATTATTTCGTATTATGGTTGCCAGGCTGTGTTATAAATAGTTTCCTGGATTACAGGAAACCAATAATTGGCTTGTCACTTAATGTACAGCCACCTGAAGTAGACAGAAGAGTAATAAATATGATAGAAAAGATTGAAGAAAATAGGAAGAGAGGAGGGAAGACACAGAAAAAGAATGATAGATGTGAAGGATATATCAAGTGGGTATTTAATGGACTTTCCCACCTACCACTACTTGTGAAGCAGCCAAATTTAGCTTTGAAAGAATCAACCCGTATTTTAGCTAAAACAGGATACTGATTATTAATTAATACACTATAAATCAATATACAATAGACATACCAAATCAAGGACTCTGGGGGGGCTTGACTCATTTGTAAATGATTGTGTGACCCATACAGCATCACACTCCTAACACATGCAGCATGTGTTAGGAGTGTGATGCTGTATGGTAGTGAGACCTGGGCAGTAAAGGAAGAAGATATTCGCAGGTTTAAACGTACAGAAATGACAATGATTAGATGGATGTGCAGTGTGTCCCTGCGTGCAAGGCCTGGGGGGGCTGGGTTTAAGATAGAAGAGTTGAGAGGTAGGATGGGACTGGAGTGTATTGGTGCTGTGATGAGGAGAGGTAGGCTGAGGTGGTTTGGACATGTGGAGAGGATGGGGGAGGATAATTGGGTACAGAGGGTGAGAAGTGTTAATATTGGGGGAGGGGTTGGGAGGGGTAGACCGAGAAAGACATGGGATGAGGTCATTAAATGTGACTTAAGGGTTAAGGGACTGAATGGGGAGGCTGCCAGAGATCGAGCAGCGTGGAGAGCCGCCATTAGGTGACCAAGGCCGACACATGCAAGCATGTTGGAGCCTTCAAAAACGAAACGAAACGATTTCACTGGCCATGCTACTGATAGTTCTCCCAACTTTCTACCAGAACTGTACTTCGTTGTGTCTGGACCCTACCTCACTTCAGTTTTAGGTGAGAAAGTACCAAAATAATTATGTACTGTACCAAAATCACGAAGGAGTAAACTACTAGCCATTTCAAAATTGTATTATCATTCTTATTAGGTCCAGTAGCAAGGCCAACATTAATTTTTTTGTATTTTATTTTTTCACTGGTGCTCTGTTTGCTTTTACAGTTTTACATCTCCTCTGAAATAACTGCAATTTCTTATCTACTTCAACAGTGAAGCTACTACCAGCTATTTCAAAATTGTATAATCATTCTTATAAGGTCCAGTGGTAAGGCCAACATTTTTTTTTTTTCTGGTGCTCTGTTTGCTTTTATAGTTTTACATCTCCTCTGAAATAACTGCAATTTCTTATCTTCTTCAACTGTGAAGCTATATTACAATGAAAGATCCATCTGTTAAAAAGAATGCCAATGCTGTATGTGGTATCCACGATATGTATACTTTATTTCAAACATGTTACTTTACTGCTAAAATGTGGATATAAAGTGCATCATCTTGTGTGACACAGGTAACATGGACTGTAGTGCTGTGAGATATAAAAAGTTCAAGTCAGTTTTGAAGAGATCCTAAAATCCTGAAAGACTTCTGGCCCCAATTCTGAAGGACAAAAAGACTGGAACCTGTACTAGAAAAAATAAAGATAGTCCTTGACTTACGATGGGGTTACGTTCCGATGGATCCATTATATGTCAATTTGGTCGTAAGTTGAAAATGCATAATTATACGATATAGTACTGTCAGATACACAGTACATACATGATGTCACACATATGTCCAAACACTTTTTAAGTTAATAATATGCATGAATCAGGCAAATATCCTCCCTCCTGAATAATTTTATCATACTCCTCCATGAATGCCTCAGCTGCCTTCAGGTCAGCACTAGCAGCCTCACTACTCACCCTGACAACACGAGAGGAAAAATGTTTTTTAAACCACATGAAACCAGCCATGACTAGCATTAAACTGCACATCACAATCAGGGTCCAAACGTTCCTTTAGCATCACACAAACAAAACAGGTTGTAGACTTGGGATCAAAATGAAACAAGAGCATCAATGGTAGCAAACTATTACACAGCATGATATATGTATTTCTGCAGTAAAGAGAAACTGTAAACAATAACATATAACAATCAGCATTGGGAACGCTGCCTGGCTTGTTGCTTATGACTATGACCGCCATTGGATGCAACTCGAAAGTACAATAAAACCTCAATGAGTCGACCCTGCGGAAGGCGGAATTTCCAGTAAGTCGAACTCAGACCGACATGTCCCGATGCCTTGCCACTTTGTTGGAATTTCCCACAAATTTATGGGAGGTTTGACCTTTTGTGGGAACTCTCATGGGAGGACATTTGTGGGAATTTTTTGTGAGAATTTTATCCCCATGTGGGAACTTTTGTGGATATTTTACCTTCTGTGGGAATTTTATGGGAAAATGAGCTTGACAACATTGCCCCGATGCTCGGGGATGGTAGCCAGCCGAAGCCAGACACACAGTCAGTCTGCTTCCAACCGTCGTCGAGTGAGGTCACACCGCTCTTGTATTGTCGCCTATTTGGAATATTTCATTTTTGCATTTTAGTTTATTACACAGGCAAACCATATTTACGATACCCCTACATGCAATACCCGAGAATAGTGATGGTGGTAGAAATACCACCCTATCCTGCCTATCATAGGCCTGCCCCCAGTTTTATGATGGGTTTTGATTCCCCCCCCCAATTTTGATGATATTTTAGACTTAAAGTTTTTGTTTAGGTTGATTTATAAACTGTTTTTATTTAGACTAATGTGGTTTAGTCATAGGTGGAATGAACATGGTCATTTGAGATACGGATTCTCGCCCATCAGACGAGGTACAAAACACTGTGGACAACAGGGTAACTCAACAAAGAATATTTCGTGTTTGACCACTGAACTATCATCTAACCTATCATGAAGTACATCATAGTAACCTTTGGGAGTAAATACCGGTATTTCATGCAATGATGAAAACTGTGACATTGATAAATCATGAGCTTATATTTGAGCTGTTCATGGAAAAATATTTTGAAAATACAAAGGATTTCTAAATCAATGCTGGATAATAAGGGAGAAGAAAATAAAGGAGCTCAGCAACCAGAACAGTAGCTAAAATGACACAAAAGGGGGCATTGAACAGGCTATCTCGATCCCATCATCGATTGATAAATCATGTTTACATTCGGGCTATTCGAGGGAAAACGCTTTGAAAATACAAACGAGTTTCTAAATAAATGTTGGAAAATAAGAATGAAAATAAAGCTCAGCAACCAGAACAGTAACAAAAACGACATAAAGAGATGTCGTTGTATAAAAGGCTATCCCGATAGGAGGAGGCTGCTGCACGGGCTGAACAGGGTGGTATTCCCGAGGGGAATGGGAATGCTGGTGACATTATATATATATATATATATATAGAGAGAGAGAGAGAGAGAGAGAGATAGAGAAGGAAAATATCAAAAAGATATTTGCACATGGGTATGTCTGTGAGGTGGAGTCATTCCAGGGGTCTGAATAGGTTTAATTTTCTTTCATGCTTCTTTTTCCCTGCCTTTTGGACCCTACCTATCAAATCCATTAGTGGGAAGTAAAGGTCCTGATGACAATGACAATGATGATAACTTACATTAATCCTAGAGTCGCTCAAGTAAAATAAGAACCCTACCTGCTGCTGCTGACTGAGTTTGTCGGGGATGTGGAATGCTACCATGTTGAGAAGATCAGCAATGAGAGGTCCCTTGACAGAGTGGTCCAAGGGAGAGGCAGAATGTAGTGAGGGAGAGATGTTTACTTCCAACAGCCATGGCCGCAGTCGCTCATCCAGGATTACATCAAACCCAAACAACTCATGACAAGAGTACCTATGAGGGATACACACACACACATACATCAGGTGACTAAGTCATGGTAACAACTGAATTAAATGGGATGGGGGAAAACTACACAGGGTCCACCTTCCAGACATGGACCTTAACCTCATTCCTATATTTTTTGCTCATCTGTTACATATAGACTCTAAATTATATCATCATCATCCGGACCTCCTTTCCTACCCTAGGGCAGGGTGAGGAGTAGCAATGTCCAGACAGCCCAAATTTGCCCAGTCCAATAGGCCACACTTCCATTAGCTCACCTTTTAAGCCCCTGGAATCCTGGCACTATCGGATACGTCAAAAACATTCACCATATTCTGTAGTTTCACATAAACGTGTCCGATAAAGTCAATCTGGACGCTGTCACGTTAAAAAGGAGTGCCAAATTCCTGATCATGTGCTTCTTCTCACAACATTCATCCAGCCAGTTCGATCTCGTCAGTCCTCTAGCCTCACCGACTTCCAAATCTCTCTTCCTCATACACTCATCCACCACATCCCTCCACCTTCTCCTTGGCCTACCTTGCCTCCTCCCTCCTTCAAATTCGCTCAGATAAACCTTTTTCACCACTCTATTGTCATCCATTCTCTCCACATGACCATACCATCTCAGTACACTCTCTTCGATTCTGGTGTCCACAGACTTCCTCACTCCACATCTTTCACCAATCACATTATTTTGTATTCCATACAATCTCTGTACTCCACATATATTCCTCAGCAGTCCCATCTCCACTGCTCTCACTCCTGACTTTTTATTTTCATGCCTCACCATAGTCTCATACCCATATGTTAAAGTTGCCACTAACACTCCTTCATATAAGCCTTGTGCAGCTAAAACACGCTAGTCTCTGTCTCTTATCAAGGCCATCAATACACCAGCAACTTTCCTTCCTTGTGTCACACAACTTTCCACTTCTTTTGCACATTTTCCTCTCTTTTCTATCACTGTACCTAGGTATTTGAACTCTCTCACCAATTCTAGTCTCTCCTCATTCACTGTAACCTTGCACTGGGAGTCACCTTCTCTCTCAATACCCACCACTTTACTCTTTTTTACATTTACTCTCAAGGCACGACACTCACAGACATCAGCAAAACTCTGCAATAGTCTACATATGGATGTGAGACTATGGTGAGGCATGAAAACAGAGTGAGAGCAGTGAAAAAGGGATTGCTGAGGAACGTATGTGGAGTACAGAGAGTGGATGGGAACCGAAATACTTTGATTCGTGAAAGATGTGGAATAAGGAAGTCAGTGGACACCAGAATTGAAGAGAGTGTACAGGGATAGTATGGTCATGTGGAGAGAATGGATAACAACAGAGTGGTGAAAAAAGTATATCAGAGCAAATTTGAAGGAGGAAGGAGGTGAGCTAGGCCAAGGAGAAAGTGGATGGATATGGTGAATGAGTGTGTGAGGAAGAGAGGTTTGGAAGTCAGAGAGGTTAAGGAACTGACAAGAGATCGAGCTGGCTGGATGAATATTGTGAGGAGAAGTGCATGATCAGGGATTTGGCACCACTTTTTAATGTGAAAACGTCCGGATTGACTCTATCAGATACGTTTATGTGAAGCTACAGAACATGGTGAATGTTTCTGGCGTATCAATAGAGCCTGGATTCCGGGGGCTTGAATGGTGAGTGAATGGAAATGTGGTCCATTGGGCTGGGCAAATTTGGGCTGTCTGGACATTGCTACTCCTCACCCTGCCCTAGGGTGGGAAAGGTCTGGATGATGATGATGATGATGATGAGAAAGAACCCAAGGCCACGAGCCTGTAAACTGTTCCCTTCAAGAAAAAAACAAAACAAAAACAAGAAAGCCAAATTCAAGAGCTATTCATTTCAAGATGCCTCAACACACTGTATTTGAAAGACTGGAGATCATAGGCAGTAGGATATACAGACAGCAGGAGACAGTTCCAGAGCTAACTGTTGAATACATGAAGGACTGGGAGCAATGGTTAACTCTTGCATTAGAGAGCTGAATAGAAAAGGGACAAGAGTTTGTTGCTAGATGGGTGCCACGCACCCGCCATAGTAGAGGAGGGATACAAGTAGACAGATCAGATGAGCAGTGACCACTGAAGTAGCGAGAGAAAAGAGATAGGAAAAGAGACTTGATCAGCTGTAGGTTGAAGTATGGGGGGAAACAACTCTGGGGAAGCAAATTCCAGACAGATGCAGTTTGAGGAATAAAAGAATTCTGATAGGAAGAAGTTTGGCAATATGGCTGTATGACATTCCAGTCATGAGCCCTACCAGATGCCCATGTAATAGGAGGGAGGACATGGGGAGATGGCAAATGGATGCAACTTCATCTGAGCATCTGCCATAAAGTATCTGTAAAATAATGCAAAGGAGGCAACATTCTTTCTTAAATGTAGGGATGGTAGTTTATTTGTAACAGCAGGGTTATTAATAATTCTAACAGCTTTGTTCTGAATTTTGTCTAGATATTTTGGTGCAACATCTCCACATCCATTCCACAAGGGTGAGTAATATTCTAGCTGAAAGCATACATGACTCTTATAAATTACAGCTAACTGCTGATCAGTGAAGAAGTTGCAGACTCTGTAATATGATCCAAGTTTCTTTGAAGCAGTTTTAGCAAGTGATCTGACATGAGGTCAAGCTGTGGGTGGTAACCATATGACCAAATAATGGCCCCTGGTGGTTTAGTGGGTAATTAAGGCACTCCAATCAGTTAGGGTTTATTGCTCATGTAATATACATGCACACACAAACATACACACACACACACACATATATATATATATAAATATACAATCAAGTTCCCTATGGAGCGTGCTTCTACGCCATGGTTTTCTATGACACAGCAAGGTGCCATATCCCCCAAAACAAACCATGAGCATAAACCATACCTATGGCGCGGGTGCGGCAAGGTTTGCAACGCGCCGGCAAATTCCCCAGGTGGCAAGATAGCGAACCTCAGCCCTTGCCTGCGGTTCAAATTCCGCTCAGTGTGTAGCCAGACCGCTTGTTATCTGATCATCCTCCCATTTTTTGTGCCTATTGTTACGTATTGTGCACAGAAATGGCTGCCTGCTTCTTGCCTCGGAACCCCCAACCCTACCCCTTCCACTTAAGCACTATTCTCGGAGTCAGGTTCATACAGTATTTTATGCCCTTAAAGTCCTTTATTATTTATTGTTCAGTGTTAAATTTGTGTGTAATACATGCATTGACTGATTGCTTGATTGTTTGCATCTGTAAAGTGGGGAAAAATGGGGAAAAGTGGGGTGAAAAGAGGGACTTTGGGCGAATGTCAGAACCAAATTCCATTTTTTCCATAGGTTTAGTTATTCGTATAACATGGTTTTCTGGCACAGGCGCGGTCCAGAACCAACTGACTGTGTCGAAGGCGACCTGACTGTATATATA